>JANTFA010122669.1:0-13637 GCA_026413405.1 Phytosciara flavipes | reverse complement strand
CAATATAATGTAATTGCAGACAATAAGACGCCTAGTTTTTCTGAAAGGGAATTACATGTTAGATTGATATGGGTTGGTAAAGAAATGTATTAAAGCATTTAAGACGCGTGGAAAATGCCCCGAGTGTGTGGTAATTTATTACGCAACAAATTAGATAAAACCGAGAACACGGTCATGCATTTTCAAGACATGATAACAGCGGATAATTAATTGCTCGAGACCGAGACGGCTATATACAACTGAATGAAAGCTGTGCGAAATAAATTGCACGATAATTAATATTTATCTATCGTGGGCTTCATTTTGATTCTGATTGTTATTTGATAGATTTTGTTTACTCATGATTATTGCATGAAAAATTGCAATATTTTGTTCATGAAAAATACCAAAAGAAAAAAGTTCAGTGGAAAATCGAGTTCTCAACTTGTGTGTATTCATCATTTTTCCCATTAACTTTGTCTGTGCTTCACATTATTTGTCCTTTCATTCTCTGTCTGAGCAAACAAAATAGGTACCACCTTTTGGGTGGGTCAGATCTCTTCAATACAATTTTGATCATTATTGTTTTCATATTCCCAAAAATTGTATCTTAGTTTGATTGCCTTTTTACTTGATAATGAAAGTTCATCATGTCTTCAAAATGCTATCTGACATCACGTTGCCAGAGGGGACGGTGGAAGGGGATAAACAGCGAGTGTGGACGTCACGTCGAAGTGTCCCGTTAATGAGACATTATATAAGTTAAAAACTTCAAATGTATTACGCTCGTAAAATCGTTTACAATGAATCGAGTATTGATTTGAAATTCAAATTTTGAATTCATGATTGACATCAATAAATAATGATCAACATCAAGTTAATATGAAGAGTCTGCAGAGTAGATTAACATCGATGCCATAGATGGTCCACACCCACAGTGTATAGAAAATATCGTTGGAAGATGATAATATTAGTGGTTTGGGAAAAGTCTATACAAAATTGGCCCTCCCCGGGATTCAACCCTGGTTTTCTGGGTGGAAGTGGAAGACCTTAACGATACTACGGAGCCACGTTTGTGACCATGTACTCAGTATATTAAATATTCAGAGATTGTGTCGAATCGATAGTCCAATTTCAGGTAAATTTTGGATATTTGACACATACTAGAAAGTTAACTACCATTCAACAATGCAAATACATGTTTTTCTGGAATAAGAATTTTCGAACTTAGCCTCAAGAATTCAGTTCTACATGTCGAAAAATCAGTTGACAATTACTGAAGTTATCGTGGCGACAAAAATAATGTTTAGTCTTTCAGTGAACCTTTCAGAAACGGTGTAGTCGTCTGTTATCCGAGGTCTCGGTTCCTATTCTATTATTCATGACGTGCACATTTAGATCTACATCCTCTCGACTTATCAGTTATCTCTAAGACCACACCATACCCGCAATTGGTGACCCCGACGTGATCTGAACACGCAACCTTCTGATACGGATAACCATACCATTAGGATTATTCGAATTTAAATTCATGACACATGGACTGCGCAATGCATCTCGCAATTCATGAGGTAACTCAAGGCCTTGACTTCGTGTTCGTCTACATTGACGATATACTGGTTATATCAACTCTCGTTAAATTACGAGTCTCGACTTATCATTTTATCTACAACACCGCAACACACGCCGCGAATGAATCAATGAATGAACAAATGAATTGAAAAATATATTCACGCCGTAAGTGCGCCAGAAATATTTGAATTTTGAACGGACTTTTGGTCAATTTAACGTTACCACCGTAAGAAAATTGTGCGATAAAACAACTATTTTTGCGTTTGTTTTCGAATCTGAAAGGCACTTACTGCGTGAATTTTCTGATATGAGAATATCGCAGCGATTACGAAGACAATTTTGCGTTTCTTTTCAAATTTCGGGCATCGAGCGGACCTACGGCGTCAATTGTGGACTCGTTTTTCGGTATTTTCTGGCGTTAGACCCTTGACTTTCAGTGCCAGTCAAATGAATAAATTTGTAATTCTAATAACTTCAATAATAAATGGATAAACGACAAATACAATTCATCATTCACAATATCACGGAATGATGAAAGCATTCAGAAAATGACAAAACTTCTTTTGCTTTTCTTTTATGCGTAAAACGAAATTTGTCCGCATGTAATCAATATTCCAGTCGCTTGCGAACACGTGAATATTTTCCAGTTAGGTGGAAGAAAAGAAAAACCGTTTTTTCCGGACTGAGGTTGATTTATTAGGCCATATTAAAATATTAAAGTCTAGGGATTTTTTCTTTTTTTCTTTTTTAAAGAAAATATAATAACCATAATGCGTTCCTCAGTTCTGTTGGCTCTAACGTAAACTGAAAATGTTTTATAAACAAGGTAATGGATTTACGGGGGGCGAAAATGCTACCTTTTAGCGTTTACGCAACAATGTCACGATTTTCATGTTATAAAGAAAATTAAAATACTTATCATTTTCTAAGAACAATTTTTTCTTTATTCTGCCTTTTGAAGTCAAAGTTTACTTTGGAAGTGTAAATAAAAATTTTTTAATTAAAATGGGTAAATGACGATTTAGTGATTTAATCCCAAGAAATTATGACAACATAATCCGCGTATTAAAAAGTATTAGCTCAACAATATAATCACAAAATGAACCATAAATTAAATCACAATTAGAAAATCCGACGACTTGTTTTCGAATAAAGATTTGATGGATTGTTATGAGTAGCAATTACTTTCGAATCAAACTTATGGAACAAGATAGAGTAATACCTTGGGAGAAGCCGAAGCAATTTGTCACATGACAAATCACTTTTGTAATACAAACAGAGGTGTTTTAGTTAGAAAAAAATAGTCCTTCTAGTCCTTCAAAAGATAAATCATTCAATTTATTGAATCTAGTAGAACTGTATAGCAACTTTTCGAGCGATATATTGACTTGCTAGCATACAATGTGCACTGTTTTCTTGTCTTCTTCACATGCATGTGTTTGATACCATTTGAGTGAATACTGTTTCACTGATACCTCGTTCGTGCGAGAAAAATTCTTTGCGCACTAGAGCGTGTAAAACTTAAGTTTTTCTCGCATGCTATTGAGCCATTATCTTAAAAAAACCGCTAATATTTTATAAATGAGTATGAGAGTGTTTTAAAGAAATTAGACTGGAGTGAAAAAGAACCAACATAAATGGAGAATATCTGAGTAATTTCCGTTTTGCAGATGACATGAGCCTTATGCCAGCTGATCTAGACCAAGCTCAGATCATGTTAGAACAGTAGAACGAGGAGTCAAGCAAAGTTGGTCTCAGAAGATGAACTTGTCGAACACTAAATTAATTTCAAACATTCGACACTGTAATCGAACTTGTCGACAATTATGTGTACCTCGGCCATAAGCTGAAATTGTATTTGGACAACCAAACTGCAGAAGTCAAGTGCACGTCCAGTGCTAACGTATGGAGCGGAACCGATAACGTTAATAAGAGCATCTGAAAATAAATTCAGAGTGGCGCAATGGAACGAAGCATGCTTGGAATTTGGCTCAGAAACAGAAAGACAAATCAATGGCGGGACACAGTGCAAGCAGGACAGATGGTCGTTGGACCAAAACCATCATGGACTGGAGACCAACTTAAACAAGATTTAGAGGCAAATCACCACCAGAGAGGTGGACGAACGGAATCACAAAATTTTTAAAACAAAAGAACTCAAAAGAGAAATGGCAGAAAGTAACAAATTGAAAAAAATCGGAGAGGCCTACATCCAGAAGTGGATGTGAATGGATTGTATTTTGCAAAAAATTTTTGATGCGTAACACCGTTCAAGGCTGAGAAAGAAGAAGAAGATTTTATAAATAAAAATCTTGAAGAGACCAGGCTTCGAACGACCAACAGCATTATTATCATGAAGGAACGACTATACGCATTCGGTTACAGAGGCACAAAAATATGTAGAACGTATTGCTGAAGTGTACAGATTAAGCATTCGCTTCTTGCTTTTATTCAAATCGTCTCTTTACATCACATTTCATGGTATAAATAAAGCAATCTTCTAGGACATTGAAAAGAATTTTTGTTGTCATGTTTGGCACATGCATCAGTTGGTTAATTTCCGCATGGGGCAGGCAATAAAAATGCTTCACACATTCGATAGATAATCCGTGGTTATTTGGTTTCAATGATTCTACGAAAGTTTTGTGAATTACTTTAGTCTCTTATGATTACAGCCTTTCAGACACAACTATTCATTCGTTGTTGACAACTAAGATTATTAGCTAGAAGCTTTGGGTAATGTTCTTTAGGATATATGGCAAATTGTTTGTAAATGAATTGAATGGTTTCATTTGAAAAACTATGCCATCACTTTAGAGCATACTGATTTTGATCATTGTACGCTTGACGTCTGTAGAGAAAAGGGTACTGCTCAAAATGTTTAAAAGACAATGAATCGGCATAAACTCTGTCATGGGAGTTGAAATCCTAATCTCTGACATAATTCATCGTTTACTTTCCATGCTAGTGCAATAAAAAAACAAACAATACAAAGCCCGTTCAACAAGTATTTATGACAATCATAATGCTGGATCTTTGAAAAAGCAATGTCGTTGTTTGCCTTGTTGCTCTCCCGAAATGATGGTAACACTATAATCTCTTCGATATTTATGAATTCACCGAAGGTTCGGAACGACTTTATATTGCAGTATTAGCAGCTGAATATATTGTACATCATCGCATCGTTCATAAATTTCAATCTAAGCTTCTAACCGAAACTATAGGAACTTAAGAAAATACTCTGAAAAACATCGTATCAAATTCACTACGCGCCCTGTGTTTAACTTCATGATAATAATTCATTAAAAATTATTCTGGGGCTGCAACGTAATTTGCGAGAATCGCATTGTTGGTTTTTAACGAGGTAGGTTTGTCTATTAAGGTTAATTATGCTCTGCATAGCATGAACTCATAATTACAAGTTAAAGAGTAGCGGTAGTGGGTAGTTGCAAACGCTGGGTTATCGCCTGACAAACACTTCTTAAAACAACTCTTCTTCCAAGAACCATTTATGTGATTTATCTTTTCTGGATTAAGTCTTTGGGGGATTTAAATCACAAAGTAACTTCATTCGTTATAAAGTCAATAGTCTTCAATCTTAAAGACTTATTATCCTGTCACAACGATACATAAACATACAAATCATATTTGCAATATTTCTCAATTGCTGACAGCAACTTTGAACTTAAAATTTTGTCTTTATGTGAGGGGGAACAATCGATAAGGGCCAAAATTTTTCCTCATACACGACAACACAATGCTCTATTGCATAAGAGAAAAGAAGAAATCAAATAACAAGGAGAGTGACAACTAATGCAATAATTTCGGTTTACATTGACGAGGTTAATAATGTTAGGGAAGCGTCACGCGTATAGAATAAATAATGCTCGGATCGGGTCTAATTCGGGTCACGCGACTTAAGCGTCTTACAGAAACCTCGACAGTAAATCAAAATGGATTTGTAGCTTCGATGGTTTTCGATTGCTATACAATAGATTACGTATTTAAGAGGGAATCATTAGATGAGTCAACTTCTTGAACACGAATTTGACCGGCTTAGTGATTTGTTTGAAATACGCTCGCTAATGTGGTAGTTTTACTTGCAATGGAAAGCCAGAAGTACTACTCGTGTAAGTGATCTCGAACCAGGCCCAACCTTCGGAAAAAAAGCATTTTAATCATATTGTGTGTATCGCACTCATATGAGTAGTTGAAGGGAAATGCATACCCGATAATTATGAATAATCTCCGGAACATGAATGACCATATATGGACCAGTCGGGCAGCCCGATTGCGCCCGTTGTCTTTCTCACTCAAAAATACTACATTGACGCAACTTCCGGCTAGGATTTGCGCCATTTACTGTCACTTCCGACTAGAATTTGCGCTCCTTTTTACGCTTAAGCGCTCTTCAAGCAAAATGCAGCATGCGCCTTTTGGTATCCATTCCGGCCCTGGTTTAGTTCAGGTCAAAGAAGGAACACTTGAGAAACTATCTTATTTATTACCATTATGGAATGGTAAGCTTATCGAATTTAGCTGTAGTGTTCAATGAATTTAAATTAAGTGCTGAATGAAAAGATAATGAGAATAATGAATGCATGAAGAGATCATTGAACACTACAACCAAAAATGTATTTGGTGAATCTATCAAACTCAGCTGTAATGTTTAATAAAGTTATGTACTGAAGCCAATTATTTCATCGGTGATTTACCGAAATTAATCGAAGGAGGAATCTGAGGAAAAAATCGAAGACAAACGCAAAGTTGTTTGGTTTCAGGTCTACTGGTCGTGGTCGGGTCAGGTCAGATTGAAGCAGTTCTAAGACAATTTCCCGGTCGGGTCAGATAATTGAATTTCAAGTCAAATCAGGTTGTCAAGTGTTCCATGCTTTATATATGACTAATAGGTTCTTATATGACTATCGAACTAACATCACATTACAATAACATGTAAATTCGAGAACTCTCGAAGAAATTTACATTGTCGCTAATTTTTTATAATGAAGCTGCAGAAGACTTTCATTGTTGAAATGTTAGTGGACGTACCCTCAAACGTCGGATAAAACCACTTCTCTTCAAAAAGAAAATATTGGCTCCCGCTGCATAAAATTACAAAGTAAATAATATCAAATTTATGCAATCAAACCATCCCTCGAGAGTCTATTAGAGATTCAGTCAAATAATAAACTCTCTTTTACTTAATTATGTTTTTCCCCAAGCATTAAAATGCTTGAAAGTAAGATAAGTGCGCCCTTAAACTTAAATTTCAACAAACATTTTCCTTCTTTTAAGCATTTGCGAAAATACCAATTTGAGTCACTGAAGCACGTTCCCAAAAAAACAAAAGAAAAAGGAAAAAAAAAACGAAACGAAATGTTCGTTTTCGGTAAATAAAAATTCGTACAATTTGTACGGTCGTTTAAAAGAAACTGAAGAAAAACAGAAGGTCAACTCAATATTGGCCATTTGATTGCATAATATTTGAAAGGGTTTTACTTGCTCTACCCATTTATACATACCCTGAATTCATTCAAGCTTTGTTTTATTAAACAAATAATTCATTATTGGCAGTAGTACCGAAAATGTTGTATACGGTCTTTTTCCCTTCACTGACCGTGCAGCCACAGCTCAGTCTTCTTGGATAAATCCTTCCATTCACATCGATAATTAGATATTTTATTTGATTGATTTATGTAACATAGAACGAAATCGGATATTTAATTATTGAATGTTTTTCCGTATTTGAATTCAATTCGAAAGGCGGAAATTCAATTTACGATCCAGGAATGGTGAGCGTGAACACATTTTTGTGTTTCTTTTTTCCCTTTTTATTTTGCTCTGTGATATACCAACAACCTCGTGTAACAACATTTTGCCATGCTCCATTTAATGATTTTATAAAATGAAATGCGGAAATATCCATGTATGTCACTGTACCACAATATTTGATACGCATGAAATAACAACATTAGCGGAGGCAAACACAAAGCCTCGTGTTACATGCACGGTGCCATGTAATTCAATTGTAATCATAGATAGGATAAGATGATTAAACCGTATAGCGAATATGGAGTTTATTTTAAGTAGGTACACGAGCGCTCCCCTTTCTACTCAAACGATCGCAATTTTTTATGGTTGCTGGCTGACATAATTTCATTTTTATTGAAAAAGATAGCGGTAAAGGTAACTCCTAAATTGAATATACAAAAACAGTGTGTTGCATTTTCAGTCTATCTTCTACGGAATAATGCTTAGGCCTTTATGGGATGTATAACACATCTGGTTTGTTTAAGAAGTTAATGGATTACTTAAGATTTGGGAGCAAAACGCTATTGACCCTTGCAAAGAGTTAGGCAGAAAGTGGAACTGACGTGGTTTATATTCACCATATTCTGTGAGTGTTATGAATTTATCACCATACAAAATAAAAAAGGAAACATTGGATTATGATGTGCGTAAACAGGAACGATCGTCCATCTCCATCATTTATTCCATTGGTAGATAATGTGTTCTATTACATCTCATCTCAGCAGTGGAAATGCACTTAGAATGTAATAGTAGATTACATGGGATGCGTTGGATGTAAATCGTTACATAATGGATCAATTTATGTTCCGAACCGAGATCAGGAGTGCGTTTCAAGAAACAAGTTTTGTAAATTTAACTTTCGGTTCCGTCTAATTGATTTTCAAGCTACCCACCTTCGTTGGCTTCTTTGAGAAAAACGTTGTATGCAACCCAGTGAAAACGGTTTTCTTGGGCACACGATATGTATTATTGCCACACTCCTAATAGAGCATCATTCGGTTGCATCAATCAGTCAAAAACTCTTAAAAAGAAAAATGTGACGCAAGAATGCAGAAAATTCAGCTACGAAACAATGTGATCCGATTTTAATAAATGGTTTCTTGTTCGAGACGGTATTGCTATTAATTTTCTTTTGGTGCAACGAAATTACCCAAGATATTGCGAAAAACCTGTCCCCCTAGGTTTCAAATTTCTAACTGAGCTGTAACGTTCAAACTGAACCGAAAATTTTTCAAATCCTATCTTACGTTGTTGCGTATCGTCAACACTTTTAGTTTGGTTCATTGCACTAGACTGAAGGTTTCTTTTACTACCTCTCCTAATGAAAAACTATTTTTTCCGCTAAAGCAGCGAGATCCAGAAATTTTCCGAACCAACTTTTCTGCCAAATCTTTTCTCAACGTTTCCAAAGGAGCACCTGTAGCTGTTGGATATCTTGGAAGTGCGAATGGAATTCACTCTCTAAATAAATAAAAAAAAAACTGGTTCATACGTTCAGAAGTTAGCTCCCGACTGGGAAGGGCTAAATAACTAACAAATTAACGATAAATTTTCCATTTATTTCGAGAAAATGAAATCGGCTAATATGTACGAGACTCCTGAAACTGAAGAATTATTTTTTTCGGCTTTCTGAGCACCAATTTGAACAAGAGATATACCTCTCGTACGAATGCTGCTTTTGTGATAATTTGCAGCCATGAGGGACAAAATGAGACAATTTCGAAATTTGAATTTTCTTTAGTATTGAGACCTGCGTCACGGGCGCTGCTCTAACTCAAGATCCCATGCGTTCGACTTTGCTGTGCAAAACTCGTTCTGCTTCACTCTGAGTGAAAAATGTTTGTCAGAAAAGCTGCAATACGAGTAAAATTAATATTTTATAAACGATTGAGCAAAGTCTTTGTGTTTCCGAGAATTAGTGTACATTTATCAATTTGGCCGTTGCCTTTTTTCTGAACTTTTTATGCTGTAAAGAAAATATCCGGCTTCATGGAAGCGAGAAATAGCAATGGAATTGAACTTTTAACTGCAGAAGTACCAAATTAAAATGTGAAACCTAACGAAAGGAATGATTTTGATTTGTTCATAAAATTGAAATTGAAAAATCAAATACACTTTTTTACATTCTGCAGTTCTAGTGGAAAGAAGGAAATTGCTTCACATTTATGAATGTACATGAAATACAAAATTAATTTGACCTTTTAGAGTCAAAAGTTTGGCTTCATTCAAACAAATTTCAATAGGACAGACGGGAAGGGAATGGTGAGGTCCAGTATATGCGGTAAGCATAACTGTTGTTGATATATATGTCACTTGAAATATAGAAAACCAGCATGTAGAACAACAATGACATTTAATAACTTTTAGATGTGTCTGCAACACGACTTCTGAATTTTTGAAGATGCTTGAAGTTAAACACTGAAACGTTTAATACTGCTTGTGTTTAGCTAAGCCAAATCGGACCACATCAATTTTAGATTGTTCATTCTTGAAATAGACTATGCAAACGGGGCGGACTTTTTCGTTTTCAGAATTAAGTTTCCGTTTCGTTTTTGAATCATTTTGGCTACTCAAACCATAGCGCTGACACATGCAAATGTACACGCATACACCTATGAAAATTTGGAGGCTTTTTGACGTTCCACATTTCAGTGTTCATGCTGAGAAGGGCCATGCTCAAACCGATAATACTGAATCTGAATCATGATCAACAAATTCTAATAAAATGAAATGAAATGTTTAAAGTTAGCCTTTACAAATATGTGGCAAGAAATGTAATTTGTGGGTCTAAAAAACCAAAGATGGAGTTTCCAAAGATGATGTGTAAAATTGTCAGAATCCGAAAATAACAATATTTGTCATGAGGATCTTCGTCCGAAATACTTTACAAGCGTGAATCTGTCTACAATGGGTTTTCTTTAATGCACATTAACAACGGGTACAAATTGAACTTAAGATTTATGTTGAGCATTTGATGGGAAATTCGTTTATAGCGGAGGATGATGCTTATATTCCGAGCCGATGGCAAGGGATAGGATACACTCCTCCAAAATAAACGAAATTTCCGGCAGAAATGTAAGACGTTTCAGGCAATAAAGTGAAAAATCGTAAACGTATTTATGTCCCTAGACGCACACTTCGGCGAATGAAAATTTTTATCTTTAAGAGGCATCGATGTCCGTATTGGAAGCAGAGTATACATTTGGTGGTTTTGTGTTGTATTTGTGCTGGTGATATCTTTTTACAAAAATCGTTTTTAAAAAGGCGACAACTGTGTTACCCTTTAATAATAAACGAGAAAAGACCATATAGACAATAAAGATAGCCGTAAAGTAGGTGTCCAAGTCTATTCAGGGCATGAATATATTTTTTTAACCGAGATACAATTCGGACTTCGTTTGCCTTTTAAATGAAATACACACTTGCTCGTTAAATTTGCTCGAAATTTGTACAAATTATGACTGAGTCAAACACGGAAATTCTGCGTGAAGAGCCGGAATGTTTACTACTGTACCACATTCTTAAATGTCTATAAAATCAAATTGCGAATGATTTTTTCACAACTAACTCGACCCTATTGGTTTATATGCATGGAACACTTAGTGATCTTGCAACCGAAAACTTCAACTGCCTTAATTCAGCACAGTAATTGAACTCGCATCACCGACAACTTCAATCGTTTAGTGATAAGCAGACGAGCTAACCACTACGCTGAGTCGCTGAGTATCTATGATTTACTGATACTATATTTACACTCCCAACATGTATTTCTCCGTCTTCAAGAGAATTGTCAAGAGAATGTCAAGAGAATTGTTTGTTTTGATTAAGTCAAGCCTGTGATAAGTTGTGATAGGTGTGTTTGATGACACAGGTAATCTGCCTAACTAATTTCTCTGATGTATTTTTTAAGTGTTTCTGAGAATGTCATATTTTACAGCCATTGAGAATGCTTCCCGATGCAGGCAAGCTAAATATTTGTCGAAAAAAAATTCATAATTTGAGCTTCATCGAGTTTTCTTAACCTGGAAAACAAAATCTTCGTTGGTAGATATCTCCAAAAAAACGCCAAAACACTCTAAGTGTCCTAGCCCAGGCATGGCTCGTTCGAAAATACCCATCTTTGAACTTGACCTCACAATTTCAAGACTACCTTTCAAGAAAAAAATTATTGAAATCGGATTTCACTCACTCAAGTTATGGACGTGACGGGCATACATTTTCTTATGTTGCTGATTCGGAATCTATACGCAATCACAAATGCTATGCCCTCACCGTCAGACTCGGTTCCGATCGTGACAAAAGGCATATTAAACCTAGTAGCTCATCGTACTTCGTACGATAATACAAATTTGTTTGTGGCAGTTTGACCAGTTTGATAAAATTCACAAAAGTTTATGCAAATTGAGACAAGTTGTTAACTTTTCAACAAAGTATCGATGCCTCTTAAACACCTCGTTCTTGGGCATCGAGTTTTGGGTGAGTTTTTTTTATGTTATGAACGTAGGCACTGAACAAATTATCAAAAATGTAGCAGCGGGGTAAACTCTCTCCTCTATACTTGAGCTCGGATGATCTTACCTTGACTTGAGTCAATAGTCGCGGTGGATGGTATCAAGAGTGGTTTCAAAAAACTACTTCAGAGCATAATTCAATAAAGCATTTTCATCACAAATTGAATAGGAAAATGTGTGCAATGACAACCCAAGCCGTAATACGTTTGAGCCGTGGCATAAAAAGTAAATTAAGAAACAAGTTAGATTTCGGATAAATCCGTCATTTTCACTTGTATCTCAACACATATGAAATGTAACACACGATGAAGGGTATAAAAAAGGGGATGCGGTAGCACTGTGTGATGTTTACCAGTCTAACTTAGATGATATTCCAAAGATAGTAATTTCCGTAATAATTCATGATAAGCTCCACCATCAATCATTTCTTTGTAACACATACGAAACATAGACCTCAATTTATTTAAAACAAAAACAAAATTCACACATTCCGTTCATTTTTTTTTGCGACATAGGCAATCTATCACTCACCACATTATGTGAAACCGATGAGTTCATCCATGAAATACCGAATAATATCTCAGGTTTATCCAATCGTTATCCATAGTGTAACCAAATGTTTCGGAGGAACTTACATATGAAGTGTTATTGTAACACTTTCATAAACAATGAATCTATCAATGAACTCCTACACCACAAACACACTATTCAGATTCGCTTGAGCGCACATAAAAAAGATTGATTAACCATTCAGAAATACAGAAAAGTTTGATCACAACGGTATAATATTCTAACAATCAGCAAAACATTATGACGACGAACTCCACCAAAAATATATTATTCGAACTTGAATCAAATTAATTGATTCTGATGTGAGATATCATACACACACGGTGACTATATTGTGGTGATTACACTCGCATAACTCTCCATCCAATTCCACCGAATGCCTTCCTCAACAAGAAACTTAATACTCAACGCGTAACTGATTTTATCCCGACGAATGAATTTAACGCATGAATCGCGTATGAACTCCTTCGACAGTTGTGTTGAAACTGAAATTTCTGATGATTTGTGAGATGGGAAATGTGCTGGATGCAATTGAAAGCACACTGAGAACACAATTTTATACCAAACCGTTGGGGTGGGCGAAGCTTTTTGCGATGTTTCTGCTGAACAGCTGATGGGCATTGTTGGTGTAGGTTAGGTGGGCGTCGGCGCAATAAATGAAAATGTGAAAAAGAGAAAGTTTTCGGTGAAAGTGCAACGTGGTTCTGGGAAAGTTTTTCTTTAAAGGGCTTATCCATGTGCTGGTATTGTTTACAATTTTTAATGAGGATTCGGTCACCTTTCCGTGAGAGGTATTGAAGCTATTGAACATTTGATTATAAACGTAGACAACGGTAGTGGTAGAAATGTTGGAGAGATGTAGACAGCTGCTAAAATAATTACAGATCGTTCATGAACTACTTTCCCCTACTTACTTTTCCCCCTCTCCCTTTTTCGCGCTAAATGCATGAGACTTTTTAAAAAATGGACTGTCACGCAAAAACCAGATACCATCAGGGGGTTAATAAAAATAGATAATATCTAGGTGCATGTCTAGTCTAAGTACCAGCCCTTCGTTTCGTCCTCTACGGCACAAGCTGATGAAAGTTAAAAGAACAAACAAAAATGGTTGAATTTCAAACGAGAAAAGACCGTAGCAGACGCTGCGACGGAGCCCCGTACGATACCGTATACCTATTGCACGTAGGCCTACGA
>JANTFA010122448.1:0-13644 GCA_026413405.1 Phytosciara flavipes | reverse complement strand
TTACAAATCAGCTATGAAATCTTGGGCACGTAATTTATATATTTATTATTTATTAGAAGCGACGACGACGACGACGATCGACCATCATACGTTTTTATATTATTTTTATAAAAATGTCGAAGTGAAACAATTTGCATGTAGCAAGAAATAATGTATCGAACTCTACACTGACTACTTAAAAATATCAATCTGGTTAATTGTAATAAAAGATATTATCGGCGATACATATTCATTTCGTAATTTTGAAAACAGAGAGCGTACATACATCGTATGTGGGGCATTCCACGTTAAGTGACACATTTTGAAGTAACTCAGGCCAATGACAACCTTTTTCCACGACCTTTTTTTCCCTTGAAAACTCCTCGCCAGAGCCGTGACCCCTGAGATGACGATATTTACGTCACATGGGGGCTCAAAATACGCGTATTGCTTTCAGAACAAAAAAAATTAGCAAAAAAAAGGTTGACTTTTGCCCGAGTTACTTCAAAATATCACGAAAATGTAACGCGGCCAACCATCGAATGTCTACTTTTCGTGCTAACTAAACTTCAACCACTGTGACAATCCCAAAAACCACTCTGTCATACAATCCATTAATAGTTCGACCTTAACTACTCTAAACTTACAGGCAGACTCAAATCTAGCATGTTGCTGATTCGCCAAGCTAAATTAATACTACATTCCATGCTTGCTTGCAGCTCGGGTCGAAGCCGAGGGATGGAACCACACTGGTCAAAATGCAAATTTCCTAGCAAGAATGTTTTACTCGTTAAGCCCTCTGGAAGTGAGTCTTAACGCTACTGTCCGGAAAACGAGTCTCGTCGGGGTGCTGCGAGTAAAAAAGTGTTTCGTCCGAAATTGTTCCATTTTTTGTGATATTCTGAAGTAACTCGAGCAAATGACAGACTTTTCCGAGAAGTTCCCGACAATTCACGCCGTATGACCGCTTCAAAATTTGAATTTCGAGTGAATCGACGAATGAACAAATGGATTGAAAAATAAATTCAACGCACTCTAATATGAGAATATCGCGAACATGTCTAGTACAACGGACTTACGGCGTCAATTCGGGTAGCAAAGCAATGTCGAAAATACTTTCTTTCCACTAACCGAACTTATTCAATGAAAAATTTTGTCGAAATAGCTTACATTCGCCCGCGTTATTTCAAAAAGTCACAAAATGTAACGCAACCAACAGCATTTTTTTTGATGAATGAAAAAAATTATGAAACTCAGTTAGTCGGCTCATCAGTCTATGCTAGATTTGATCCGACATCTAAACTTAGAGTTAATTCTAGTCGCAATACTATTGGGTCTTGCTGTAAAGTGATTTTTACACAGCTTCAACACGTGGAAAAAAAATGTTGTTAACGCAATCAATCATGGAATGCCCCATTATACGTATGTTTCTTCTACGACCATTTCAATATTGTTAATCTCGTTACCTTTCTTCATTTATTCAATTTGACTTGAAAATATATTCACATTACATTTATTATCCGATGCCATAATAATGATTTAACTAACCAACAACTGAAGCAATTAACGCATATTGTGCATATGTATGTACACACATCATGCAGTTTACTGTTTCAAGTTGAAAGGTTTTTTTTTCGTTGTTGTATTTTAAGCCAAAGTGAGAATCGTTTCAATGAAGATGTGAAGACTTTTCTTTTTCCGAAGTTTCGCGGTGAGATAATGAGAATGGGTTTTTTTTTGTTGGAACTCACGTTCTTTGTGAAACAGATAAAAGAAAATGAATCTAAAGCAGCGGCGCTCTTATGTAATCAAAACCGATTAAAATTATTCGGTCGATGGACCGAAATTATTTTCGACTTTCATTTTACTGTTATCCAAATGATACATCTTCGTCGCCTCTTGGAAATCATCCATAAATGACATCCACTTTTTGCAGTGCTGCCAGCAGAATGAGTTCATAAATAACTCGATCAATATACGTTTTCATTAGTTAATTGTGTGTTCGATGTCTCCAAATATACCAGCCAACAGGGAGGTAGAACACAAGTTTGTCTCATGAAAATGGAAATCAAGTTATCTATGAATTCAATCTGCTGGCAGCACTGCAAAAAGAGGACTCCTTGCCAGACCCTCATCAATATCATTCGAATCCACACAGTTCTGATTAAATCAGAGCTGCTTGAACTATCCTCTGATAGTGTCACATCAGCACTTCTTACCTTTCTCTTATGATCATCTAACATAACAATGCAATTTCATTCATCTCTTTCCACAATTAACAACCCGTGTTACACTTTACCTATTCAATAAGCGTAGCATATGCTCGTAACTTAATATTTGTTATTATTTTCTCATTGCTAATGTCTCATTTATAAACTTATCAATTAAACGTCTCAAGCGTCTAACATGGCATGAAAGTATGGTGCGTATGTGTATGTAGTGTGACCAACCCATTTTTCTTTTATCAATTTATTATTGTGTGTATACTGTGCAGTGGATACGTATAGATCCTAACTAAATCTGGCGTGTAGAAATGCATACCTTAGCTAATAATATCGTGACTCTATAATTAAAACACGTGACTCTTTCGCTAAATAAACTTCTGTGAACCATAACGAAAATGCACAATATTATTGTGCCTAGCCAACAAACTCTATAATATATTCTCAATGCATTTAACATTGCATCAGGTCAGTAATCTATCGTCATTGAACACAAAACTGCAACTAGTTAACTAAAATTTATTATAAATTGTGTGTGCGAGTGAAAAAAAAACTTTTTTATTTTCAAGCAATGCACAGCACACACATAAGCACTGCAGTGCTACTATGGAATTGATTGTACTTAGAATCGTACAACTCGTTGAAAATTTGAAATAAGTTTGCAAGCTTTCCATTGCACTGTAATATCCCTGGGACGACAGGCGTTTATTTTGTTGATAGCTTTTGTCTAAGATTTAGCATAGCACTCTAGCTCCAAACAGAAGACTCGGACTCAGAAAATTTTTTGCAGTCTTAACTGTAATCATAGAAGACTCTGCGTGTCTTTCGTACAGACAGGAGGAATATTTTCTTTGAGCTGGTCAAAACACCCAAAACATCGAATTTTGTATAAATGCATGGGAGTCTACAATTTGACATGTGTCATTCGAGTGTTATTGCTTGGTACTAAAGTGCTATGTTTCAAGCAAAAAAAAATTTCTAATGTGCAACGTCACACCATTTTACTTGTAGCATTTTGCTGTTGAGGTTCTCACATTCACTCCAATATAGAATTGAAAAATAGTTGGGTTAGATCAGTTTTGTGTCATGTCATCAAAACGCTGCTGGCCAACAACACACATTCATTTTGCTATAATTTGAAATATTTATCCGCAGAGAGAGAGAGGGAATACGTTCGTGGAGTGATGGTCATTTCAGCAATTTATCTTATGGACTGAGAATAATTATCATTATTGTATGGAAGCTGGTGCCGGTGGTGCTTGTCATTATACACGGTAATGTACTCGCTTAATACATTTCACAAAGTTATAGGCAGCACTCGAATTCATTGTGGAAACAGAAATTCAAACAAATTGATTCAATCTCTCTACAAGTCCATTGACTCCAATAAATAATTTATCATTTCTCTGGTGCACATACACACACACACACCCCCCATACACACAGATGGTATTTGAGGTTGAGATGTCAGGATTCGCATTATATTGTAGTCGTAGAAAGCTCACACACGACAACCAACAAAACATCAAAAATTCTACCTTCCAGAGAGCATATTTTCATAAGTTAGTAACAGATCATCGATTCAGGGCTATTAAAGCAAGTGAGTTAACGAAGCAATTGCTACGACACAGACGTCAACACAAACCGGTGTTCGGTGCTAGGAATATTGTATCGATATATATTCATGGGCATTATGTTTCTGTAGCAGCCCAGCTATAATTTCACTGTGCTGTAAATTAGGTTCCACCCCAAGTGTGTTTAGCCACATGAGTAGTATTTTGAAACGGGGGAAGAGAAAGAGAAAGCGAGCGAAAAATGCCAGTGTCTAACACACATGGAGGATTATAAATAACGATACATTACAAGGCAAAATTGTATGCCTGGCGTTGTTGTACATGTGCACTCTTGAGACAAATGCTGCTACTACACTGTGTAGTGTGTGTAGCCACGTTAGCGTCACCGTTTATTATTCCCAATTCCAATCACCCAACTACAAGCCATTTTACCTATTATTATATAACGTTCGTCGATTAATGTTTTGCATGTTCATATGTTAACGACCAACTATATGCGCTGTCGTTCGGTGTGTATTATAAATTGTGATTTCGGAATGGTGGAATTCTGCTGGATGGGTACTTGTGAACGTATAAATTATGCTTCCACAGATCGGAAACTATGAAATGTGTAGGTTCTATTTTATTGTCGGCTGCATTAAGTACATAACATATCTATATGAAATGTGTGTACACGCAGATTTCATTGAAAAGGGGACGACGCACAAGAATGAAAATTAATTAAATTTAATTGTGATTTATGCGATGGATTTGCGTAAATTCTGTTGAACTGTACATTTTTCGGTGCTGTTATGCGGTGTAGTATTACATAATATGCCATATTTATAAGCGAATGTCATTTGATCAAAGCACTGAGTTGTACTATAGTATGGTCCTAGCTGCCTATCCGTTTTAAAACATTTCCATTGTCCATCATTACAATGACGAATTTTCAAAAACTAGCGCTGTTTTCTTTCCCAACTTTTTTCAACCCACACTTTTGGCAGCTCTCAAATTGTATAGCTTTGTGGATATTGTCTCGTTGACATTTCTTGCCACAGACTTAGAAAGACTAGAAAGTTACAAGACCAATGAGTACTCATGGGACAACATCTCCTCACATCTGAAATTCATAACCAGATCTGGTTACATCTCCTCACATCTTAAATCTTAAAAACTTTTTAGTTTTTCATTTTCAGAAGGAGGTCAAAGCGAACAGAATATGCACAGACTCACATGATTAGAATGGAAGAGATAGAATTCCAATGTTCTCTTCAATTTCAAATTTTGCGCCATTTGATGTACCTATCTAGTCTTTACAAGTCTGTGGCAAATAATGTTATTTTCGGGGTTAGTCAAATGTGTGTTCTACTCCCTAAAAAGGCAGTCTATTTAGGGGATAGAACACACATTTGACTTCTAAAAATGAATATTTATGAAGCTATTGATGAAACAAATGTACGGGCAGCAATGAAAAAGGCGGACGTCATTCTTGCATGACCCCTTAGCTGTCAAAACTTTTGGATCTGTTTGAAAACAAAACCGCGCAACTTGGTAATTTAATCTGACTGGAATGGTCTAATCAATTTTGCATCGTTTTTGCTTCCATTTTTAACTCATTGTGCAATGCACTTAAATTTACCTAAACAAAAAACAATTTTTTGTTGTTGTTCAAAATCTCATTCAACTGCAATGCACCGCAAAGTCAACGAACTTCTCTATACTAGCGAACAGAAAAAATAGCAACATTGTGCATATTTAACATAAACATCAACAATCCCATTTTAAACTATTTCATATCATGAGTCAAGGTATGCATACCAACTACCGACAAGTCATATACACATTAAAATAAATTTAATTTTTTTTTTCACAATTGAGGTCGAGGATAGAAACGAAACGATACTCAGCTCTGTGTTTTTCTTTTCTTTTTTTGTGAACAGAGATCGCATATATAATCAAATGCCCACACTATTTATGTTCAAAAAGGCATCGCATTTTGATTTAGTTGTTTTGTTGTTTTTTTTGCTCATCCGAAGCTGTCTAACTGAAAATAAAGGCTTATCATCTGTTCAAATGTGGCAAATTTCATTTCACTGTGAATAAAGTGGATGCAATGAAATTTTTAATAGCCGAGCAATTCAGAGATTCCATTAAAATGCAGCTCGTGGATGCCTTTTTTGTTTTGTTCCTGTATGGTGTGGTGGTGGTGATGTAGAAACTTTTTCGAATTATTCATTCAAAAGGCAAGGTATAGAACAGAAAATGCATTTCAGCTAATTAATATAACGTCGTTTCAAGTTTGCTTAATTAAGCAGAATCGAAATTGTTTATGCAAACACATCACAGTGAAAATATTTTTCCTGTGCCCCCTGTGTACCAGTCTAAAATCATTGAAATCTCCATAAATTTTGATTTCTGAAGTGTTTCTGATAGGCTGGAACATTTGCTCAAAAGCTCTCTTGTGTCCCGTGAAACAAAACTCCGACTCATTTGAATGTATGGCTGTGAAACTACATACACTACATCTAAACAAGAGCAGAGATGCTAAACTGTTTAGCAGAAAGAATCTTAAGATCGATATGTGGACCAGAACATGAAGCAGAGACGAGGACCGAACAGCCAAGAAAGCTCTTGACAGTAAGTTCGACGGAAATACACCTAGATGACGATCACGGAAGAGATAACTAGAGGGTGGTCGAGGATGCTAAGACATTGGGGGTCAAGAATTGAAGGAGTCGCGCCGAAAACCATAAAGAGTGGATTTGGCTTAGAATGACTGAAAAGTAAGTAAGTAAGTAATGCCGTAACGCTTAGTTGACTCCGAAGATAACTTGGGAAGAGCCACCAAAGAGAATGAAGTTGTTCGATGCCGATCAGATTTCCAATGACAGCTAAGGTCCCAATCTGCCCACTTCAAAGTCCACTTTGTATGATAATAATTCTCCTTCGATAACCTTTAATGTAATGTCGGCTGTGTTAACAATATTCAAGATATTTATAATACAACGTCCCAGTTTCTACGGCATTTATGTACGACCCCTAATCAGCCTTCTTAACTTAGCTTATTTTAAGTTTTCTTGCAAGTGATTGTTAAGCAGAGTGATCAGAATTATTCCCAACAGTCTCGCAACACTGAATTCACAATGTGGTTTATGGATGTACTCTTAGCCTCTCAGAGACTGCAAGAAGCAGTATCGCATCTAGTACTTCCTTTTTATCAAATTATTTTCAAAATTTTGAATTCAAATCTTTTACTTCAATTCTTTAAGCCTAAAAGATGTATGTAAGCGGTCTGTAACATGATGTACAAATCATAGAGCTCTCCATCCCTAAACTAATTCACCGAATAAGCTCACCATGAGTCTGTTAACAATTCCGATGTTAAAATCACTGAATCGGCGTAGCTATTAGAAACCTACAGGCTACATGAATCATGAAATTAAAATGAAAGTTTAATTGGAAATTTCACTTAAACGATTATTTCAAACGATGTTCCTTCCAATTTCATTTCGATTTCATTCCCTGACAACAAATATAGTAATGGAAGGCCAAAGGTATATTACATAATATAGCAGCAAAGAGTACACAATTCAAGAAGCGATTATTTTGTTTGTTTGTCAACGCAAATAACATACTACAAAGTCAAACAAATCATTTTTTTCTTCTTCTTCGTCTTTACTTTCCTTGAGTATATCTCATATGTTATGCGACTTAAGCTCTCCTTATGCCTTATGGTTTCGCAGATGATGAAGAAGTAGAAGAAGAAAAAAGAAATGAGGACGCAAAGCATACTGTGTGTGTGCAGAACCATGTTATATTTCACTATAGACACAAAAGTTGACAAAAGAAAATATACATCTGGAAAAGGTCGTAAATATCACAATATGCTAGGATATGTTGCAGAAGCCAAGATAAATGGAAATCCAGAAGCTAGTTCAAGTGGAAATGCGTCTCCGGGGTATGTTTTTGTGATGGGTGTAAATGCTTGATGTGGTTATTTTGCGGTTATTATCTAGTTTGAGTTGGATGTTGGTGGTATATATGGAACCAGAAAAAAAGTTCCCATCCACCATGTGTGCGTACTTTGGGCTCGGGATTGGAATTCAATCAGCGCCCAATTTCGCCAATTTCAGTATTAAAAAAAAATTGTAGCTCTAGAGAGACACGACGACGGATTCAATATATTTATGAGATCGGTTCGATGACCTGCATACAATATACCATATATGCCTTTTTGTGCTAAACATATATTTTATTCAGCCAAGACGACCTCTGACTTGAACCATTATCTTTCCCCATCATGCATAAATAAATCCATAATATTCTACATATTATTTAGCATCTTTGGCAAAAATGTTCCTTATGTGTTTTGAGAAAGACACGTTGTATAATTTACTTAGTGTCTAAAGGTTAGACTGTAATACACTCCGAGAACCGAGCCAGAACGATATTGAGAAGTATGAAATGGGTAGACTTTGCGTATGCACTACACAGAATATTGGTTCGTTTAATATCATGAAGAAGAGAAGCAGATGAGAAACGGAAAGAAGAAAAAAATTGTATACCCAAACCAACCAGCAAACACACACGAACAGCATATGTACCAACTTAGAATACTTACGAGAATACAAGATGAGTGTTTTGTTTGCGCGATATTGGCTCAAATGAAAATTTTCTAAGACTTTTCTTTATTTTCTTTTGTATTTTTTCCATTCAAATATGGATTTCATTTCTATAAATATATGAACAACTTTAGCTTTTGCATTAAACATTTTATCTTTCGAGTTTTTTTTCTTCTTCTTCTTCTTCCTCCGTCGTCTTTGGTTGTTGTTCAAGAAATGGATAAGAAAAACCAAGCCTGAACCCCGACATTATATACAAACACGAAAGTATAACATTCAACCTAATAGAAAGATAACAAAAAAAAATCGGAGGAACATCAGACAAATGTCATAAAATATTCAAAGGTGTCGGGGGCCAAACAGAAATATCGTATATTTGTGTGTACGAATACATATGTGAGTTTATTCGTATGTTTAACAAACGTGTGCTCTTATTTTATCTCTCAATCTATAACCCGTCAAGTATTATTATATTGTGCTTTACTGGGTACGTACGTAGGTTACGTACGTACATGTACACGAATGAAAATAAATGAAAATCGATTGCATACACCGAAGAATAATAACATTTTTTGGTCTCCTTTCCATCTCTATATCACTCTTTAATTTGACACGTGTCTTATGCTGTTGGGTTTTGGAAAATTTTTGAATTCAATTACTCATATTCATCATCCCATTTCCCTGGTAGTCATTTATTAGTGGGAAACTCCAACGGAAAAGTTTCATTATCATGCAGTGGATCGAATGAATGGTAAATATAAGGTGCTACAGGCGTCCAAAGAAAAACACCGATAATGAGGATTCCTCGAACTCATTCGATCGTAGTGGTGGGGTTCGGTCTAAGATTAAAAATACGGGCTGGGTTGGTTCCTGTTTGGTTTCAAGGCGAATCCGACCGATTCGGGTACTATTTTTCAAGAACATTTTGCAAAATCAATGTTTGCTGAAACATCAGAAGCACGATACAAAGAAGAAACTCAAAAATTCTCCTCAACAAAACTCTTATACGACGCATTGCAATGTATGCCTGAGAAACATGGTTCTTATCACAAAGACAAGAATCAATGCTTCGATATCGGTTTGTGGACCAATAAACAGACAAAGCAGAACAAACAGAGAACTGACCGAAATTTTTTGGGAAGACACAATCGTCGGAGCGATCGAATCAGCACGTCTACGATGGGCAGGACACGTAGCACATCGTACGTGCTATGTGTCCTGATATCCGAATCCCGAAGAAAGCTTTAGAGAAACGTTTTGACAATAACAGAGCGTGAGGAAGACCCCGCGAGAGATGGTTGGATGGTGTGGAAGAAGATTCTCGAAATCTGTAAGTCAGTCAATGGAGAAGTTCGGCCTCTAATATACCAGGGTGAAGACAAGTTGTGGAGTCAGCCAAAACCTCTTGGGTTAGAATGGATGGCTGCTAAGTAAGTAAGAAATTTCTACTTAATCTAAGACAGCGTCTTCTCCAATTGACTTGTTGCGAACAAATTGATTTTGCTGGGCAATAGGGATTCCGTAATTGTATCAAGATGAAATGAGAGAATGCAACTACACTTGTCGAAAAACAGGCAGCATCCAGTGAAAATTTAATTTTACATAAAATTTCATGAGAAAGGAACCGCTATGTAGTGAATCATTTCCGCAGTGGGCTGTAATGTTCAACTTTCGTATGGGACAGACAGTAAAATTATTAACATTCAAGACGAAGGCCTACTGACGACAAATAATCGTAAAATTCAAATCCAAAATGCTCGAAAAAATTTTAACTGACAAAAAGTGTGTAGCTGACACAACGACGACGACAACGTACCTGCATTCTTTATCTTCAATATTTTCATACTGGGTGTAGATATCAATTTATAATTTCCTAATGCATGTACGCACTACACTAACATCCTCCGTGTGAATACAAATTATTTAACTATTCGGATGACTAAATTACAAATTATGATAACGAGAGTGACAGAGGGATTGAATGTTTTGTTGACATTCTGGGTGTACACACAATGTCGGTTCATCACTTCAACTCTGATGGCTGTGCGAGCACAAGCTATATTTATTACCCAAGCTAATGTCACACACTGTTGACATATTGTTACCCGAAAATACTGCACCATAAACATGGGCTTAAACTGTTCAAGGGGGTACGGTAATATGCATCAAAATATTCCTCTTCTACGATTTGAAATCTTTTTTTTTGTTTTGTCTTTTTCTGCTAGCATGAAAAAAAGAAGAAGAAAGAAATGCGTGCTCATCGATGCAGTGAATTCTGTAATCGAGTCTCAATTATTCCAAAATAAATAAACAAAAAAATTTATGCATAAAAAGGGAACGTCATAATGGTTAATTATATCCACGTGAATCTATTAGCGATTGAACGAGACTCTATAACCGTTCGGTACGGATTGGCGAAAATTTATTGTGTCGTCAGAATTTAAATAAATATTTTTCTCTTCACTTGAATTGGGAAGATTGATTGTTTGCTAATGGGAATCATTTCACATCATTATAAATGGAAGATATTTTCAGTTGTTGTGTTCCCTGTTGAGTTGACAATAGGTGTATAAGATATACGTACAAACACACTGGGTTTATCCCTGGTAGCATACATTGATTCATTCATTTTGTGTTTGATTGACAATCAAACCGCATCTTTTAGCAGTGAATTTGCATACATATCGCGAGTGAGTGATTTCTCTTTTATTATTCTAATTTCCAATGTACGTGAACATTAAAAGTTCTATGCAAATGGAGAGATCTTCGTTTGATAGATTGGGAAAATTGTGTCATTCACACTATTAAACTTGAATGGAGAGGGCACGTCGTCGTCGGTTGGTTTCTTTTCTTTTTCTTACATTACAAGGAATATTATATTCTTTACAATAAATTAACTCACCTTAATCTGATACGAATTCAATCGAGTCTTGGATAGCATGTTGAATGTGGAGAAGTCGAGGCGTCTCGAGAAAATTCCGTTGCAACCAGATGTTGTTCTGAAATGGAAATAATTTTTTTTTTGTTATTTAATTTGATGTCATCTTTTCCGTCCATAAAATAATATTTCCAATAATAAATATCTCAGTCGACGATATCTCATTTTCCCTCTCAAACCCATTCGTCCATAAGTTATTTTTCGGTTTTCATTGAATTTTAATGCAGAAAAAAATTATTGGATAAGGACCATTGAATAATGTGCCATTATGAAATGGGGGACTCAGGCCAAAATTTACAAAAATTGGTTTTATAACGACTGTTGTATATAACGCATAAGGGAAAGGTTCGGTCTTGTTGTATGGAAATAAAGAAGAGAAAAAAATCGTTTCTACGGTACAAGTGTGACTCTTTTCATATTTTAAGAATTGGATTTCTCTTTTCTCGTGCCCCTCTTGAGAAACAACGAAATTTTTAACATTTGAATCCTGTTCCTACACTGAACGATTTATTAAAGCTCGATAAGGCTGTACACATTACAGCTGAATACTTCATGTCATAGCTGTGTATTAGGGATTAAACGTCGGTCTTTTCCATCTGTCAAAGTGACGTTTAAAATGTCAAACGATTTGCTTTAAATTGATCTGAATTTTTTTTCATTCCTCCTCAATTCTATTTTCACAATAGAATTTAGTAGTAATAAGAAAATTTTAACAATCTAAACGTCACTTTGACAGATAAAAAAGACCGACATTTGATTTCCAATATAGCTCCGCACCGCATAATATGCATTTCATAGCTATAATATGAAGTTTACAGCTATAACATAAGAAAATGCGACTCAGAGTGAGTGTGCTAAATCCAAATATGTTTTCATTGTACACAATGTACAGCCAAAGACCATCACATTCGAATGTTTAGAAGTTCAGTCAAACATGTTGTGACCTCTGTGGTCACCGACCCTTCAGAAGGTATGAGAAAAAAAAAGTTTGTCAAAAGGTTTATTTTCGATGAAAAAGCAGCCATGTCATATGTTCATATGACTAAACGAAGCAAGCAAAAAGAAATCAATATCGATGTCGATTGGATTTCTCCGTAACGAAAATATTTTCCAGAAAAAGAATTTCGATACCCAAAGCCGGGATTCCGAACTATGTATTGAATATACAAAGGAATTTGAAATTATTCACCGCTTCGATTTCAGTTTAATTTAATTGAATTGTACTTTTCCTCAGAAACAAAACATAAAATGGAAAGAAAAAAAAATCCCCGTGTGCCGTCACTCGACGGGTATGGAAGAGAGAAGAAGAAGAAAAAGAACCCAGCCGTAAAGTGTAGTTGTATTTTGTCGAAAACATTTTCATTCACTTCAAATTGATATTTTTTGATTTGTAAAGCTTCGATACCCAAATCTATGTATACCCGTTCTTGTGTCTGAGCTATGCCATGTATTTAAAAGAAAAAGAAGAAGAAAAAAAGAGGAAAAACACGAACCACCTCAATGACTCCTCTTTATAACATTTCATTTCGATTTCTTTCAGTTGTTCTACGTTATTTTCGT
This sequence comes from Phytosciara flavipes, assembly GCA_026413405.1. Taxonomy (NCBI): domain Eukaryota; kingdom Metazoa; phylum Arthropoda; class Insecta; order Diptera; family Sciaridae; genus Phytosciara; species Phytosciara flavipes. The sequence continues at coordinate 767 of JANTFA010122448.1, read as the reverse complement.
TTTCTTCGCTTTTTCCAAAGAATATTTCGAAAAAGAAAATTAAAATCAGAGAATCTTTTCACCGATTCAGAGGTTTTTTTTCTTCTTTATTTCATTCATTTAAAATGAAATGCCATAAAGGTTCATTTACATGAGTTGTATGTAATACGAAATAATTTCCGTCTGCACTTTTTTTCCCAATTCTGGACCATAATCGTCACCTTTCCTTGCATGTATTTGATGTCATATGAGTGAAGATTTGTGTACTGATAACTTCGACAGGTTCATTAGCGTGTGAGAATTAGCACTATTGCGAGAAAATCTTTTTTCTCGCACGCAATTGAGCTTTTCTCGAACGCAATTGAGCTTTTCTCGAACGCAATTGAGCTTTTCTCGCACGCTACTGGGCCAATATCTTCAATAACCCGTCAATTATTATAAATAAAAATGTTGCCAAGACGAGGATTCGAACACCCGCCACCAAGGGCATTTTAGTTTTAAAGCAACGACTCCAGCCATTCGGCTACAGAAACACACAATTCGACCGAATGTATTGTTGGAGCATTGTGTAATTGATTTTATTCGGATCGTCTCTTTACATCACATTGCATGGCATATGTAAAGCAGTCTTCTAGAACTTTCAAATCATTATTAGTTTTCATATGAATGTTTTGCAGAGAATTCGTTGATGTTCCGCATTGGAATCGAAAAAAAAAACGTTGTTTCTACCACGTTAGGTATGCTGGTATTTTCTCGCACACGATGTCTTGTCGACCTCGGCTTCGCCT
>JANTFA010122225.1:10172-21122 GCA_026413405.1 Phytosciara flavipes | reverse complement strand
AATCGAAGACTGAATAAATGTTCCTACTTTTTAGTGACCCACATGCCAGATATAATGATTAACTTCATGACAAAATGCACCATCTTCAAGTATCTTGGCTCGGTAATCAACAAGATGTGAAATTGTGACAAAGGAGTGAGTCATAGGATCATTGTGGGCTGGCTTGAATGGTGACAAAATTCAGGAGTATGTCACCGAACCTCAAGGGTAAAATCTACTTAACAGTGGTTCGATCTGCAGACTGCAGTCATTTATGGTTCAAAATGCTGGACTATGCATGAAAAGTATGGAAGTGATCTGGCAACAACGGAGATGAAAAACTGAACCATCGTCGACCAAGTCAAAAACGAGAGAAGCGAATGGTTTGCTAAAGTCTACTTCCACGATGAAAGCAATGTGTCGAGAAAAGTTCTATCGATAGACATCATTAAAGTGAGTAAAAGGGGAAGACCAGAGCACAGTTGAGCCGGCCAAATGCGACAGCGACAAATGAGATTCGGGCTAACACAAGAATAGAAGTAGTAAAATGCGAAAGCGAGATCCGTGACACGATGACATTAATTAAATATTTAAACGCTAACCCTGAAAGTCACAATGACTAAAAAAATCTGGAAAATGTTTGCAAACACTAGCCGAAGGCAAAAATAAAGCGAGGAAGAATAGTAAGACCAAGTTGACATCGAGATATAGGTAGCGCCCATCTTTTAGCCTCGTTCAAGAACGAAAGATAGTTAATTTGCGAGTTTTCAAAAATCTCCCACCAATTGCTATTGATAACAATATGTTCTGTGAACGGCGGTATTGACTAACTTTCGTTCTTGAACGAGGCTAGAAGATGGGCGCTACCTATATCTCAAAGTCATCTTGGCCATTTAAAAATATTGGCTGCCTACGTTAAAGAAAATTGAATTGGCTGTACCAATGACAGTTAAATTCTGTGACATTAAAAAAAACTAAAAATAACGATGAAAATGCCCTAGTTTGAGTGCAACTAGCTGTAAAGTTCAATCCGTACATATATGCCCGTCAAACTTACACAATGAGAGTGTAAATAGACAATAGATCATGCACAGCCCGAGATACATTTTTTTTTGTTGTATGAAGAAAACAAAATTGTAGTTTCATCTGCGTCATGCATTCGTCATGTATATGTGTTCATTGTCATCAGAATAGGCAGATAGATCTCACTCATAATGTTCCTTTTTGCGATTCTGTGTCTCTCTATACATTTATATAAAGGCGAGTCGTATTTATGCTAATGGGAAAATTTGATTATGAACACATAATGGCATCGAATAATATTATTACACGCACATACGAAACGACCGCGTATTGTGGATTAATATAAAATATTTGTGAGTAACGTAATGACACACATTTGCGTTCATCATGCGCAGTTTTAATATTTATAATTTTCTAGATCATAAAAATATGGAATATTTAATCAACAAAAGCACAAAATCGGTTTGGCATTATCATCCTATGCTATTGTGATATGATTGAAACGAATATGAGGCAGCTCGTTTTTCCAATGAAATTTTTTTAAATGGAAAATTAAGTTATTGCGGACAAGAGGCGGGGAGGGAGTTCTCGGAGAGTGATGGAAATCTGCCTGTTATACAATAACGCAATTAAAGTTAAAGATCATTGAAAACGTCCAAGGCAATCATAAGAACGCAGCTTTTGTATAATGGCAAAGACAGAGTAAAGTGTCGAAGTTTTTATTTTTTTGCTAATTCAAAGAAATCGTAGGTGGATACGCGAAATTAATGAATGTGGACTGGGAATACAATCTTCAGTTTGATCGTCGCCGTCGTGTGTTTTTGTCAACAAAATTTTTTGTTTATTTGGATGCCCCATTGCAACGACGCAATTTCAATTTCGAAAACGACGTCATTGAATTCCACTCTAAGTTGGTCAAAAATAAAGTTTCTCGGAAATTGTGTTACCGTCACACCGAAAGAAATTAGTTTTTGAAAGATTTTATATTGCATCAACGAAAAGCTTCCTAACAGGCGTTTAGATCAGTTAAATCTAGGATGTCATTCATGAATTTTTGACATCGAAACAAGTTAAATTGGACTGATCTTTGATTTCTTCAAACACCTTATGAGGTTGTGGAATCAATAGTGATCCGATTCGGAATTCTTCGGTTGTTGTGTTATTTGACTGTTTTCAATTAGTACTGCACAATGAAATAATACAGCTGATTAACTAGCACGACAGTTAGGTAATTTTACCTCCTTAATTTTGAAGATTTCATCGATTGAAGGCAGAGGGTTGCAATGTCGAACAACAATCCACGCACACAATTACTAAAAATTGGAAAAAACGTCCTGCGATGTTTTGCAAATTGTGTGAAATGAAATGAAACTCAACGTGACGTACGTTTCATACGAAACAAAATAGGTTTGAATTTAGCGCCCAATTTAGGACGACGGCCTCGTCAAATAACTGAGCACGAATAAAACACACACATCCACTGTTTGACTTTGCATATCTTGGTATTCTTATATCGATGATTGAAGGCAAATATAGATTGAAGTTCATGTCCTAAGTCAATATCTTTAGAAATTAACATTTGGTTAAACGATAACATCATCATTTGCAGAAGACCTCACCAAAAGCCGTTAAGGACCGTCCATGAAGGACGTCCACGCTTATGAGAGGAGTGGGTATTGGCAAAAAGGACCTATTGTAACATGAGGAGATGGTAGCATTTAAAAACAAAAAAACTTGACTACTCAGTGTACAGTACATAGCTGCAGACACAAGTTGGTTATTAGACTTTCGGTCCTATTTATTCCAAAACAACAATTTCGATTAGCCTGTCACAGACGACATGCATTTATGAACATTATTTTCATCGGATCTAGCACTTCTTTTAATCAAAGCATTTTCAAAATATTGATTTCAAATCTTGTACTTCAATTTTTCGAACATAAATTTGATTATAACAAGATCGAAACGGCAGGAGCTTTTCATTTGTTTTTTGTCGTTCCTATCGATAACAGATGTACATAGTGGTGCAAATGTATGTTAGGTTGGTTTAATAATAATTGTTGAAGATTATAATGTACACTCTAGCCCTAGCCAATGTGACAAAAAATAACAGCGAAATATTCGAACTTTGAAAGACGGTTTGAACTGCTTATATGAACAACGCTGTTTGAAAGTCTCATATAAGTCAACCCAGCCGCATATTTTAATCTATTCTGTCTTTTCTCACACCTCGATCTGACGAATAAATTCAAACTCTTTCTTAACAATACCAAATCCCCGCATATCTATCCAATCTTCAGCCAATATGTTTATTGTTCTTGCTTGCTACTGCAACGCGAAACAGGTTCCATCAAGAAATCGTAACAGGTAATTTCTTGAAAGGATGTGAAAAACACAAAGAAATTTGTCGGTTTTTCTACACACAAATCAACTTCAAAAGCGAAATTTTAATCAATGGTCTCGGTGTGTCTGTATAATGCTAAGAAAAAACAAACACTCGCAACGAGTTCACAAGAAAAATTACTCGGAGGAATAATAAACAAAGAAAAACTTCGTCAAAGGAATAACGAGGAAATGACGAGAAAAAAATAGAAACGCTACCAAGTAGAAAATGTCGACAAATCAATAGTGTAGCCTGGGAGAACAAGGAAGTGAAAATTAGAAAACGGATTATGAACAAACAATTTTACGCATACGCACATTCCACAACATTTAGTAATCCAAATTGTATTTCTTGGAAATTCACTATGCGAAGCGTGTGTTTGCAATCGAACTTTTTTCTTTTACAAAATTTTTATCAACAACAACAACAACAGAAAATGATAAAAACAAAAACACTCGACTCTAAAGTTTTTGTTTATTTTAAAATGTTTTCACGCGTATTTTCAATTTACATGTTTTTCAGGCTGAACAAAACATTTTCTAATCTACGTCAATTCAATGGGGTACCTAGGTACACCCAAGGTATATTTAAAGAAATTTGTTTGATTTATTAGTCATACTAAAAAGCAAAAAAACAATCGGAACTTTTTATGGCATCGCTTGAAAACAAAGTCATAGGAGGAAATTTTCCGCACTAGAACCAAAAATGATAAAAGAAAACTCATAACATCCGCTCACCTGTGATTTGATGATTACTCAATCCAATCCAATACACTAAAACAATCTCAACACTTTGTGGATGCGATTTAACGAAAAAAATTCCCCAATTTTATTTTCCTCTTTCAAGTGGCAAAAATCACTTTAACAATTGAAATTTCTCTCACACTTTTTCTTGTTGGTAAACCACTGTGTTCTTAGTGTTAAAAGTTCTGTTAATTTGTAATTTGTCTTAACAAAAAATTAATTTTTCCCTCACGCAGTGTATGGTGTATGCGTATCTGTTGTTTTCTGTTTTGGCTTTGATTCGATTTTGTCTTTCTTTGTTTACGGAACCAATATTTTAGTTCATATCATCTGAATGATTTTGTATCGTGTCCAATTAAGAGATGGCGCTTGTTGTCATATTGCATACATTTTCATTCATGAAAAATGCTGTCAGATCGATAAATAAAAAGAGAACCAGTTCTTCATCCAGTTGGTAGACATGAAAGTTATTGTTATGTGATGGTTTACCTACTAAACTGTAGATGACAGTAGAGTCGACATTTTTCTTTGTTTGAGATTTTCATTGATACAACTAGGTTGGTGGGTCAGGTTAATTGAATGACTAGATCATCATCTAGACTAAATTTATTTAGTTGAATCTATTTGCAAGTTACAATTCGATGAACACTTTTCATCGTGAACACAGAACGATACGAGTCTGATATCCTGCAGTTTGCAGAGTGTTACACTCAGTTTTTCACTCAGGAAATTAGTGTGCTATCAACTGAACACCCCTCAAACAAAAGAGTTAGAATGAAAAGAAGTGAGAAGGACGCACAGGTGTTTAAGAGGGTGTATGAATCAGAGGCTATTTTGAAAAATCGATTGCTTAAAAAATTCTCCAGTTTGTTTGGCTTCCAAATTGAAGTGAAAACACACTGTAGTAAAAAAGTTCGAGAAGTTTGTAAGTAAAAGTACCTCACGTAAGGCTCTGGTGAAGGCAGAGAGAATCCATCAGAATAGATAAAAGCGTTGACTAGCTGCAGCCAGTCGAAGGAATTTTTGGGTGGGATATTTTGGGAGGAAAAACAACAAATTTCTTCTGAGTCTATTCTGAGTCTCTTCTCCTACTATTCCACCCATGTTGACCATCTCATAATTTCAAACTCTTATCTCTATCGGTAAATATTGGTCCGAATGAAAAATGAATAACTACACCGGAGTACTGAGATCACGCTCTGCACATGAGCATTTTGTTTGACCAAAATCCTTCGAGTCTAAGATCATCACTACATAGAAAACTGTATACTTTTCATTCCTCAGGAAATGGAAGATCCAACTGAATGCTGCCACAACCCAGGCTATTCTATTTCCATTCACCAAAACAAATAACCCAACATGTCGTTAATTTTCGCGGGAGAAGGGATTATCATCAAGACTGTCAACTATCTGGGACATAAACTGAATATGAAAAACACTTTCCACCAAATGCTTCAAAAGTCTTTTTATTATCCTCTACTGGGTAAGAACCCAAAGCTCTATCTTTTGCTTACATATAAAGAAGATCCGGGTCGTTCAAAACAAGCGCCTTGAACTCATCAATAAGCTCGCCTGGAGATTTCCGACCGATTAATTGCACACATATACCGGCCACGACACAATTTTGGAATTCATACGGAAGTCCACGAGTTGATTCGAACATTCATGCACGATGACAGATTTCGACTTAGAGATTTGGTCGATACGTAGTTGTTGCCGTTGGTTCGATGCGACATTAAATTGGTATAACTAACGAATAATGTTCTGGTCGAGTTTGGACTTTTTCCTTCGATTATTCGATGCACTCTCAGCTAATGACTTCTCATTTCATGGGATTTTTTTTGATCATTTGCTGTTAAGTCTTTGGAGAGGAAGACCGATTCTCGTAAATGAAGCTTTTATGTTGTAAGAATGAATTTTAGCCAATGAGGAAAGTTGAAATTGAAACTGTACGTTTCATTTTCCAAGCACTACTTCCAACTGACGCCCTTAGCATGTAAAATCCATTACATACCTCAGCTTCGCCTCGGGTCAACAAAATTAAAACGAAAGCTTTACTTTTCATCCTTTCATCACCCTTGTTATGTAATAGTCTATTCCAGATGACAGGTCAGTATAAACGATTGATGTTCGACATACTGGATATGAAAGAGAACCTAGTCGTTTCGGTGAGAATGAAGAAAAGTTGCTAATTTTTATACCGTTTATATGATTTTTATTGAAATCTCGGAAGCGTCTACAAATCTGTAATACAATTCATATTCATATAATGTAAACTCTACTAAACTTTCTCTAAACTTTTTTTTTATTAAACTTTTTTGAAGAAGTTACATTTTTTTATTGTTTTTTTTTTGTAGTTTTTTTGTTTTGTTTTTATAATATTTTAATGAAATCGAACATGCGTTTTGTTTTTAAATTTAATTATCAAGTAAATTTTTCACTTAACGATAGGATTACATTTTTCTTCCATTTAAACCTAGCTCCATAGTTCGGTATGCATTGCATTACCTCACATACAGAAAACTTTTTTCTTTTTCTTCATTTAAATAGTTTTTAACTTCGAATGACAATTTTTTATTACTTCGACATTGTGTCTTTAAGTTGAATTTGGTTTTTCTTTTCCTTTTTGTGTTGAATAATAAATTGTGTTTGATATTTTAATGTGTAAGATTTGTGTAAGAGTTTTGTATAATTTAAATAAATTTCAATTGTTTGTGATATTTGACTGAAAAATTGTTTTTTTTCTTTATTCAAATGGTTAAACAAAACAACTTGGTGCATTTTGGACTTGATCTCAATCCGAAATGATTTCATTTAGCACAAATGCAAATTTATTACAAGAAAATGATTTGGCTAGTCATGGTTATAAATTTGATTAGATAATTCGGTTATAATAGAAGTAACTTTTTGGGAATCTTTAGTCCTCTGAATTTTGCTAGTAAGTTAAGTATTCTTTTGGTTCTAAACTAAAAACTTTATTCCATGAAATATAGGATAAATAATGAATGGTTAAAAGCAGACAATGAACTCGTCCCACTAGCGACTTATTAGAAAAATGAAGTCATCCGTTAGGAAAAACATCGACAGCTGCTCGAGTAATGCATAAAATACAGCCTTGCTTGAATATTTTTGTTTTGATCAATGCCCAAACGACTTATCAGAACAGCGAATGACGAAGTAGCACAGTAATGTACTGCACTTTACTACTTTTAGTTTGTTCAATTAGCAAGTGCAGCTCTTTCATTCAGCCCTTTCAAGTGTAACTGCACATAACGACGTTGAATACACCGAATGCTAACACCCCGAATTTCTTTGGTTCTTAGGCATTAGAACAAAGGAAATTCTTAGCTGCGGAATTCTGCATTCGGTGTTCTCTACGCAGCTAAATGGGGGACACTTGTGTGGCAGCTTTGGATGGACATAATGACGTTAAATATTCCGAATGCTAACACCTCGAAATTCTCTGGTTCTTAGGCATTAGAACAATGAAGTTTTCAGGAGCGAAATTTTGCGTACGCAGCTAAATAAATTTCGCATTTGATGTCATCTGGGTAGCCACTGAGGGTTTACATAACGACGTAAAATACACCGAATGCGAACACCTAAAATTTCTTGTGTTCTTAGGCATTAGAACAAAAGACATTATTGGTGGAATTTTACACTCGGTGTTCTCTACGCGGCTAAATGAATTTCACATTTGGTGTCATTTGTGTGGCTACTATGGGTTTACATAACGACGTAGAATACACCGAATGTGAACACCAAAAATTTCTTGGGCTATTAGGCATTAAAGCAAAGGAAATTTTTTTGGCGGAATTTTGCATTCGGTGTTAGCTACGCGACTAAGTTCATAGACTTCGCATTTGGTGTCATTTGTGATGGCAGCTGTGGATGTACATAAAGACGTAAAATTCATCAAATTTGAACACTTCAAATTCCTTCTGTTCTTAGGCATTAGAACAAAAGAAATTTTTTGATGGAATTTCGCATTTGGTAGACTTGCGGATTGTATAAATTTCAAAAAGACTGACAATATTTTTCTTACAATTCTCTAATGTGACATGTCCACCTACTGCATTTAATTATTCGTAAATGGGAATGTTTCGCTAAGTTCTTTTTTTTTTAATTTTTTTCAATTAATCAATCTCATAATGATTGGGTATTTAATGACATCACTGCAATTTCGTTCCTTTATTTTTTTTTCGTTTAAATATTTTTATTAACTTCATTTTTTTAAGTAACTTTTTCCATTATTAATTTCGTTTATTTATTTGATTTATCGTTTGTTTTTAATTTTTATTAATTTTCATGTTAAGATTTCTTGTTTAAAAAACGCTCAAATCGAGAAACGTCAGTTTAGCTGTACTAGAATGCTTTTTTCGACCGTTTCACCTGTTTTTCACGATATAGGTAGTGGTATACGCATCGATCTATTAAGCTTTTTAAGAGAGGTGTTGTATACCTCGAAAATTCTAAAACGTTCCGATCAGAGAAATTATAAGCGGCCGCGCCACCTTAGCTATGAGCCGCCGTATGATTCCTCTGGTTCCGATATATACCGTTCCTACTATCAGCAGATTAAATGTAAAAGCCCAATTGCCGTCAGGTGATGGTAAATGAAACTAGTACAGATAAATTCACCTCGATTAGCTTTCTGACAGGGATCCTAATTATCGTCCAGTTCATCAAGTTGAATCAATCAAATACTCTGACGACAGTTCAGCTAGAATGTTTATTCAAAAGTTTAGTAAATTTTTTTTTTATTATTTTTTTTAGCTACAGAAACAAAAATTCCGAATCCGAAACTTCTTCCGTTCATTTTATTTAGTTATTTGTAGATTTTTGTAGTGAGTTAAATATTAGTAATCAGGACCACAACCATAAAATGAAAATCGATGTCGGACTTGGAATTTTGCCCTCTGTAGCAACCACTTTTATCCAACTTTTTTTGTTTAAATATTTTTTTTAACTTTGCTTTTAATTTTTCCTTTAACTTTTTGTTTAATATTTTTTTAAATTATTTTTTCTTTTAACTTTTCGATTTTAATTGTTTATTTAACGGTTCAGTATTTTAGTTTATCGTTTAACTGGTTTGATAATTGCGATTACACCCTTAAATGAATGATTTTTTAAATTTAAGAACGGGGATATATTCAAAATCTTTTCTTTTCTTTTACAACGAGATGTATCGAAAGATTTTTCAATAATTTTTTGTTTGTTTTGTTCTATTCAATAAGTTCTAATTGATTGTTTCAGTTTTATTAATCGTTTTATTTAAAATGTTTATCATAGCCATTCAAACGAATGAATTTTTAGCGAAATATTTGTAACTTTGAAATACGTATGTAATGGTTTCGTTAGGAAAAGTTTCGATAACTGCTTGGAGTGACGCTTTGAATAGAGTGTAACATCTTGCTTGAACAGTTTTGATCAACTAGCCAAGTAATGAACTACAGTTTACTGTTGGTAACACCTCCAAGTACCAAGTGTTGTTATTTTGTTTTAATGGAAGTGTAACTGTGGATTCACATAGCGACATAAAATACATCGAATGCAAACACCTTGAATTTCCTTGGTGCTTTGGCATAGAACAAAAGACATTTTTGGGGGAATTTCGCATTCAGTGTTCTCTACGCAGCTAAACAAATTTTGCATTTGGTGTTCTCTATGTGGCCACTGTGGGTTTACATAACGACATAAAATACACCGAATGTGAACACCTCAAATTTCCTTGCTTCTTTGGCATAGAAGAAAAGACATTTTTTGGTGGAGTTTTGGCATTCGATGTTCTCTACGCAGCTAAATAAATTTCGCATTTCGTGTGGCCACTGTGGGTTTATATAACGGCATAAAATAACACAGAATGCGAACACCTCAAATTTCCATGGTTCTTTGGCATAGAACAAAAGAAATCTTTGGGTGGAGTTTTGGCATTCGGTGTTCTCTTCGCGGCTATATAAATTAGCAAGAAGTTACGGGTCTTCTAAACTAGCTACAAACTCCACACAAGCTTTATCTCGACATGTTTTTATAGAACTTCGTCGTTTCCATTTTCTTTGTTTCTAGTATGCAATGTGTAATTGTAATAGTTTCGGTAAATATCTGCGTCCATTATAAGTTTATGTTACGTTTGTAATTTTCATTTTTCTTTTTGTTTAACAATGATTCCTTTGGGACAATAAATAAATTTTATTGAAGATGAAAGAGACTAAATATTTTGGTTGATAGATTTGAATAATAAACGTTTCTTTAATGCGTCGTTCTCTGACAGTTTAATATAGGGTTTGGAATCGTATTCCATTTGAACACGCTTCTTACAACTTTTTTTTTTAAATTTATGTTTTTATGCTCTTACAAATGGTGAGTACTTTTGCTTTGCCGTAAGAACGCATAATTTGCAACAATTTGACTTAATTTTTAACATTGTTTTTGGTGTCACTTTTATTTTAAATCAAATTTTTCTTTTATGTTTTTCTTTGTTAATTAAGTGTAAACAGTTTATCACAGATATCTTACGTGTAAACAATTTCTGTCAGTGTTTCGATTTTTATTTTGTTCTTCAAAATTTTCTCTTTTTTTAGTTTTTCATTATTGATGTGTTTACACAAAAAGATAACAACAAAATAGGAAAAGCAGTCCTTCAGTTTAGGAGAAATGAATTGTAAAATTACGTTGAAAGAAATAAGGGAAAACAAAATTGGGAACAATAAAACCATTCACTGTTCAAGGGACAAAACAAATTGGAATAAAAATGTTTCATTTCCGAATGTATGAATCAGAGTTTGATTGTCTGAAAATCTGGTGGAAAAGATATCTTTACGT
>JANTFA010122224.1:0-35956 GCA_026413405.1 Phytosciara flavipes | reverse complement strand
ACTCGATACTCGATACATTGTTATTAGCGTGACCAATCGGGTATGGAGTTTGAGACGATCCTTTATGTGATGATGTATGATGATGGTGATGTGTACACTTGCATCGACTGTCTGAAATATAGTCTTCGATCCGTTATAAATGGGTGTTGTACACACCATCATCATCATAATAAGAATTCAAATGAGATGAGAAGACAAAAAGAAGATCGAAAAAATAAAAGGAAAAATTCTTCAATCACATTTCGTTCTCACGTTTATTTTCTCTAAAAATGTATTCTATGCAGGTGTTTGCACTTAAACACAAGAAAGAAAGAAAAATTGAAACTCGAAATACTCAATCTGAATTTTTTTAATTTTTTTATTTATGTTTGTGCAGACATTATGTAAACATTTAAACATTTGTGTTTGGGGTTTGGCCTTATAGCCTTTATAGCCGTACAACACTGAAGGCATTTTTATGAATGTAACACTCAAATACTCCGAACTCGATTTTTTATTTTTGAATTCAAATGTTTATACAAAGTGGGCACAGCACAATATAAGCAAATAAAATTAATGTGGCGATTGCAGTCGAGACCGCTTTAGATTGATAATGTGTGGAAGTGTTACGAGAGTGTGACGAGCGATATGGAAAAGTGTGATGGAAGGAAAGCAAATAAAGCCAAAAAAAATGTTTTTTTGATTATTTTGAGTTGGGAATGCTTGTCCATCCAGCCAACGCTATCATGAACAAGTACAATTTTCATATTGAAAAAAAAAAAAACTGTAAACCGAACGGATGAGCTAGTGGAATTGCATTTGAACATAACTTTGTAAAGATTACCAGCTTTTGCCCGTTTCTTCGATTCTTTGCTCGGAATTTTTTTTTTGCAAAATTATTTCCATTAGAAGAAGACATTGTTAAAGAGATTTGAAGTAGACTCAGACTCAGACTTCACTTAACGAGTATGGGCTGTGCCCAAGTCCAGTACAGAACCCACTATCTGAAAAGTCTAGGCTCTACCAGTTAATATTCATGGGTCTACAAGTTGAGAATGTACCGATCAAAGTTGTCTCTTCGAACAGAGACTTACTAAACTTGTTAGAGACCACCTAAACAGCCCTGCCCGCCACACGAAATGTTAGAATCTATATGGCATACGGCATAGTGTGTTACTAATGACAATTAAGACCAGCTGCGACGCTCGGCTGCCAGCCGGACTAGCTAAATGTGTTCAATATAATGCATTCAATAAATGTCAACATCAAATTACCTCTTACTGCGAGCCCATCGTGTCCCGTTACTCAGCCTCATAACTACCTGGTTAACCTCATATGGTGGATATGCCCTCAGTTCTCGGACTGAAAGGATATTCAGAGTTGATAAAATTTCTCCATTCCACCGTTCATCTTGCCAAGTATCTTAATGGGAAAGACCGAAAACCTGTCTTCACCCAGCGATGACTGATTTGTTTCTTGATTTCAACCTAGCTAAAGCCCAGCACATAAATCGGAACAGCATTGTACCTTAGGCAAAAAAAAACTTTGGATAGATAATCGGAACCAACACAAATCACTTCATAAAGTAGTAAACAAAACAAAATGTCGATGCAACAAGTAGGTGTTGGTAACTTGTTTTAACGCTTCGTTTAACTAAATAACTTCCTGTCCGAATATTTTCTCGGTCTTTGGTCTATACATCAAATATACCAACCAAATGAACTCGAAATTATTCATTTCCATCTCCATTTTACTAATGAACACTTGACCCCCGAAATAAAAGAATTCCGTTGCGTTATACATTGATGAAGCAACGACAACAAAACAACAGCCATTCATAAATATCTACATCAGAGAGCTTTCTTCGTTCTATATCTGAAGTAGATAAGAGATGTCGCATAATGTCGAAGCTCTACGATATAAGCTGTGGTTGCTTTCATGTGAAGGAAAGCTGCAGGTTTGAAGTTATTAAGCTTTTGTTGTGAACATAGGTGGTGCACATGGTTGACTTTAGAAGTAACACCAAACCGTAATTATTGTCTATATTGTCGTCCTGAGTTTTATATTGCGTTGTAAAAAACAAGTTTTTACGAAATAAATGACAGCCAGCACGTGTCGTCTATAGTCAGCAGTGAATTGCTTACAAAATTGTTGACAATGATTTCACCCAAACCGAGAAAAATGCAAATTTATTCACCGCTTTTAGATTCTCCTGTGTTTTGGTCAAATATACTTAGAGGCCTTGTTCAGACCTCTCTTCTCCTTATCCAAGCCAAAGTGTATGGAGAAAATTCCAAAAATGTATAGAGCGTATACGCTTCTGTTATTTGTGAATGACCCCTTAGCACTACATTGAAATGGTAACATTTAAGACGAGAAGGGGATTTCACTTCAATGTAGGCAATATTCGACCAAAATAATGTGTTTGTGTGTGGTCTTGAGTGTGGAGCGTACTACTCTTAATGTCACGAAATTTGTATGGCACTTTGGACTTGACTTCCAATTCCTAATTCCTTTCCATCCTAATTGACTTAGTAGTTTGGTAGTAGTAGAAGTAGTTTGGCTAATCACCAGATTCAAACATTTCATTAAATTGATTATTGACCTTCGTAATTTCCCAATTTCTTTGTTCCTTTTTCAGTATTTTGTTTTCTGGAACAAAATTCTGTGGAATGTCATCAGTTAATTGTAAAATCTGTTCATCGATAATTTGTAATTCCAGTTTTTGAAGTATGATGCCTGTAGCCTGTCTGATGAAAAATAAAGTGGCGACAAATAAGCAGCCAAAAGACAGTGGAAGAGAAGCTAGTAATCGCTTCCAACGTGGTCAACAGACTTCAGATTAGCTGGCAGCAAGTATGCCGTGGAAGCACGCATAAAATAACTGAATCCACAACTACTCAAACACTTCGTGAACGTACACAAAGCAGGGCATACTAGTTTACTGGAAGTATGGAGAAAACTGGCTCTAGAATAAAAACATCAAAAGAGAAGTTTGTTTTTTTTGCACATTTTACTTTGTATTATTCTCATCTCTATTTTTAATAATTTATTTTTCGTAAATTTATCGATTTTGTTTTTAAATGATTTTTTAAATAATTTACAATGTTGCTGGTCGTAGGGTTATTTTCAGATTTTATATACAAAATACAATTCTTATTGCACCTAATAATATTCATCTATCATCAAGATACGTTTACAAATTTTTCCAATATCAATAAATACGAAAATTTATAATTAGGTAGGAGCTGCACACAGCAGCCTGCAATCATTATTTTCTCACAATTTTCTTTAACATTAACATGGTTCGTGCATTTATATTTCATAATTTTACTTTGCATACCCTAACAAAATCTAGATTGTGAATCGTTATATGTTGACAACAATCCTTGAAATTCGTATTCATTGGTCGTTTTGATAATTTAGTTTGATAAAGGCACCAAAAAAGAGGATTTGGTAGAGTTGTTCGTTTAGCTAAATAGATTTTCATTATAATCAAGACATGTGAATGTGTACACTCATCAAAGTCTATCTAATACGGACCGGAGCCATATTTCTTTTGCCTGTTGTTACTACGAAACTTTCTTCTATTCGTCCATATTATGTCAAATTATGACACATGATATATCTCAAAGCACTAGCTTGTTGGTATGATATCGCTTCAGTCGAGATGTCACGACCTTTTTGATGGATGTTGATAAACGTTAAGAATACTATTCACCCAGACTATCAAATCTGTTACTTCTTTTGATCGAAGTATTTCCAGTGTTCGATGATGGGCAATCTACACCCCTTCATTGACTGTTACATGTATTTTGATCGTATAAGATCATATTAACCTAGAACGCAGAGCTTACTTGTGTCGTTGCTGTTGATAAAGGCTATTGCACAAAATACTGGCAAAATTCATCACTACTTTACGGGCATGGAAATAATGCTTTCGTCCCAGTACCCGGAAATTGCGACAAAAATCTCCCTTTGACTTACGCACAACTTCCTGGTGGCGTTAGAATGATTTCCCGGTACTTCCCGTGACTTTCTGTACAGATTTTAGTGTGAGGGTAATTATTCGCCTTCGGCTCGGATATGCAAACTCTACGCTTGTCAAAAAGACAGTTACCGAAGCAAGTTGCTCCGAAACACACTTGTGAGTTTCCCAAGGTAACGAATTATGTAGCAGTGCCCAATGTAGTCTGGTGTACTACTTACCACATGCAAAAGTTGAATTTCATATAACGTTCTCGAAAAATTACGCGAAAATAGTCCAACATGTAATGGAGCATTTTCTGAGGAGGCATATTGCTATGCAATGTTCAACTTTCGCATGGGGCAGGTAGTAAAGATTATTACTGTATTTCAAGGTCATGCGATTAGAGTGGAAATTATTCTCAAATCCATATTCTACCCCACCATGCCAGATGCTTTGACTGTTCACATACTTTAACTGCATTCAAATTAAGTATAACGGCAATCCGTTATCTTGACTTCAAACTTCAGAATATTGTAACGTTTAGTGTCTGGTTTTATCGTATAAAGTGGAAATTTGTCTATTTTTAAAGTTTTCGACCAAAGGTTAAAAATTCATTTTCTATATTTACATTTTACACTAAATTTATATTTCATACCGAAAGGGTACACCGCTACCTAGTTTAATTGGTTGACTTAGCTTTTAAAAAAGACTTTCAAAGAATAAAGTCCGTTTCAGGCTTAAATATTACAATTTCCATTTTGGTTTTTGTGTTTTTTTTTCTTTTTTAATTAAATTTATTTTAATTGATAAAAGTGGTCAAAGTGTTTACAGCAATCGGATGGTATGCAGTTTATACGATTATAATAAAAAATCTACATTTATGTGTGTGTTGGTTGGTTTGTTTGTTGGTTCACTACATTTTCTCCCATTCCTTGTCGGTTGTTCCCTCCTCTTCATTTCCTATTTATTTGTTAAATTAAAAATCTAATTTCACATCTGACATTATTGTTTCCCCTAAAATGTTAAAATTAAATTTTTTGTTGCAATTTCTTCATTTATAATTGTTTCGTTTTTCGTCATTTACAAATTTCCTTTCTTTCTTCTACTTAACTTTAATTAGTTGGTCATTACAATATATTGAGAATAAGGCGTAAAGGATATTGTGTTTTGTATTTTAACACTCGACTCTCTCTACTACACGATATATTAGTAGTAGGTAGTTGTCATACCGAGTGACTAAGATGGAAATATTTTATGTGACTTACTCGCCTAATAAGTACACTGAAAAGAAAGCCAAAAGTTCAAACATATATGTCGTGAAGCAATAGCAAAGTTTGTAAAAAAAAGTTTCATATTGCAACTACTTCTGATCCCTCCGGGAAAAGGGATTACTTCCGAAACCGTTCACATTTCCATATACGTAACTCGGACCAAGTAATAGATAACGTTTTTTGTTTCGAACTTTTCATGTTTACAAGTGGGAAATCGGTATTCCGTGTTGAATAATTCATTCACGCATTTCGACGTCCTTAGCCGAGGGATAATTCACTGCCTAAAATGTTGGCAAACCAATTTCCCATTTCCTTGAGTCAATTTCTCGTGTTTTCACTGTTCATTTCCTCTTCTATATATGGGATTTACTCGTCCATTTCTGATCCATATTCCTTTGAGGGTGGCAAAACAATCATCCTCGTGCGTCGGTAATAGTTATTAATGCATCAAATTGAAAAAGTTGTGAGAAAAGTCGGTTTGATAACCACATCAAGTGACAAAAACACCCATTTTCGCCCCACTGTACGAACGAAAAATTCTACAAACGATCTCGTGCAGACGGGATCTATGAAAGCTTCAGAAATTGGTTCACTTTGGTTAGTATCTAAATAGCCGAATCGTTAGAGGTGTTGCTCGATAAGTGTTGGGCTTTGGTGTCAGGGGTTTGAGGTTCGGTCAGGGCATGATTCTCATTCACGGCTAATAGTTCAAAAGAAACGACGAAAAGTATATTTCGTCACTAGTGGCAAAAAGATAATTACCGAAAACAGTGCAAAAACACCCATCGAGCGTCACCCACTTTTCGCAGCGGGATTGCAGGAAATACATAATTTCGAGAGTTGTAGACCGAACGCAGTAAATTGATTGACCCATACACACTTTGTGCTACAACGACAATTAATTTGAACGAAACAGAGTTCTCGGTAAGCTCTACTCATTATACTAACGAATCTCATCTCATGTCCATTCGAATATGAGCCACAATTTATAGGCTGATATTAGAGTGAGTTAGACCAAGATGATGGATGTCGTAAAGTTTTTGGTAATTTGTGTGTACGTGTTGGCTAGGCCAAAAAATTTATGGCATTAACTAAATTCATTGTATACAGCTTACTGGACACTACAACCATGATGTAATGGCTCTTGTTGTGGTCTGTTTTCCATACAGTAAAGCACATAAATTGGCAATATACGAATGAACGTGCACTCGTAAAAGTATTCTGTGTCCTACTGAAATTTTAACACTTTCTGTAGGAAAAAAATAAGTTTATTTGCCTCTCGTATACATGAACATTGTCGTCCACCACCACAATCAGTCCTTTAATAATGAGCAACAACATTCGTGACGATCATATTGATCATCGATTTCAACTTAAAACTGGCATGAAAGCGACTCAAAATATCTGCGTCCATAATAAAACGGGAAATTCCTGTGAGGATAGCACATTAAATTGAAAACTATTTTGGCTGTGATGCTCTTTTTATCATCTCATCAAATTGCGTACGTGAGAATGGTACACGTACGACTCATTGGCTATATATTTGCACGTCTACGCGATTAATCACAGGGAATACCTCCGGTTTTCATGGAAATGGAAGATTTTATGGGAGCGATAGAGCAAAATTTATATGCGTGTGGCGCGACAGTAAAAGTTTTTTTTTGTAGTCCAATGTTGAAGGTTAAAAATCATTTTCATTCGGTTTTGTGGAAGTTCTTTGGTACTAGGAATATGAAGCCCAACTTAAATTTGACCGTTTTTCAGACGTGCTTTATGTAACAGACAGATACGATCAACCCTATTCCACTTGCTTAATCCTTTCTTCGTTTTTTGCTATGTTCACCTTTGTTTGTTTCTGTTTCCAACACAACTTTTAATTACAACATCCCAGCGACAGAAAAGAATCCATTCAGACAATCGGCTATTTATCTTGGGATTTTCCTCATTCCTTTCAAACACAAAACATTTCCCATTTTTACAATTCTTTCAATTTTCTGTGTTTACATTTTGTTTTGCTAAATTGGAAATACAACAACAACGAAATGAAAAACACTTTCGAGTGGTAAATTATTAAAAGAAAAATTTTCATTTCATTTCATATTTTCTTCCGTTTGTTTGTTTATTATATTTTTAGGGAGTTCTTTGCCCTTTCAAAGAAAAAACTTTTCCTATTTTCTTAACTGGCATTATTATATCGTGCGCCCGTCGTACATTCTTAAAACTTTTACTTTTTTTACAGATACAAAAAATTGACTAGAAATTATTACTTTGTGTTAATGATGACTTAAGGTAAAATTATATTTCAAAATTGACCGGCTTATTAATTTATTATTATAACAAACATGGCTTGTTGTGTAAACATGGTCCATTTATCATGAGAAATATTTTGAAAAAGCCACTAGGGAAACTGAAAAAATAAAATTTAATTTGCAGAAAACTCCATTCTTCTTATTGATTGCCTTCCTTGGCTAAGACATGTTTCGCTCGGTATGTGTTTATAACATAGGTGGAAGCACAAGGCTCCACACAGTATTAAATTACGTATGTAAATGGACATTTCGTATTTACGTAATTTACGTCCCTCCGGGTATGGACGTTGGGTCTATTGTCTTCAAACACATTTACATAATTTCTGTTCTTATCGCTTCTACCGTTTAACACTGGTATTACGATCTTACGTAAATACGAAATGTCCATTTACGTACGTAATTTGATAGTGTGCACCGGTGGGTCTCCGTACGTTACACACATATTGTGATGCTGAATATCTGTCCGAGGTTTTGAATTTCAGCAAGGTGAGGTTCAAGCAATCTGCGTAACCTTTCAGCCTTGAATTGGCCAACAAAAACAACTTCACGTGTGGCAAAAAAATAAAAACAAAAAACAAACCCAGTGGCGAACCACCAATCAAACGGACAATACACGAACAAATTCCTTAATTCGCAAACGACTTAATCGCGTTGACAGTGATGATCATGATGCTACCGAAAGGTTGGAGATTAGAGTTTCTGTCGGTGAAGGCCTGAAAGTGTTCTCTATTGGCGGATTTTTTTTCAGAAACCAGCCCTGAGTATACTTGACAGATTCTCATGCCATCCGACTTGACAAGATTTTCATTTTGAAAACCAGATCTGTCTGAAACTAAAGAGAGAGCAGCTTCTCTCTCGGATTACTGACGTGTTTATGTCGCCACACACAAAATTTGCATTTTGGTTTTTGACAAGGCACTCAAATTGTGTCGAAATGCATAGCCTCGCCTTGCCACTTTTACAAAGTTCGTGATTCTGATTAGCCACATTGTAGCCAGAAAAATTGTTTTGAACGGAATCAACGCCGCTAAAAACAGTCAGTTGTACGGAGTGCATTATATCATCGCGGAAAAACATGATTTACATGCGAATGCGAAATTATAATCGCTGCTCCGAGAAGGCCCACTACTTGAATTCCGCTTTGGTTTCTGTTTCCAGTGCGTTGGTAAGATGAATAATTCGGCTGAGAAATTTCACACAGTTCTGAATGTGCCCCCTGACTTGTTCAGTTTAGCAAAGAGGTGTTTTACTTAATTCAATCATACTTATGAGCTCCGAATTGGTACTTGTTAAGTGTTTGAAAAGTCGAACAAGGCAAAGTGTAAATTTTTATTGAGATTTCATTGAAGGAACCGAAGGTCGTATACTTTCCATCAACTTTCCATCAAGACAATGAAAAGTTTCGGTAAACTTATTTGATGAGTCGATAGAAGAACTTCTAAAGTGGTGTAAACTACTTCAACACTCACTTTTGAAGCAGAGACAGAGAGTTTTATGTGAGCAAAACTTCTCGATTTGATTGAATTTAAATCACAGCAACGTTGTTCTAGGCTATTAGGTTTTATCACTCCCTCCTCCTATAATAAAGCAGCATTATTCTTGCCACACTATTCCAGCGGCATTTAAGCTTCGTTATAAAGTGGAAGAAAAAACTTTTAACGATGAAACTGGTGAACAGAACTCTGATGGTAAATTATAGCCCCGTTTTCGGGTAATCATTTCCAATTTATTAAATGGGATTTCAAAGCAATTTGACGGTCTCTTCATGCGTGTTAATAGAGTTTTCTGCGAAAAATAAGGCAAAAAAACAGGGGAATTCGACTGCGAAATCAATATAAAGTGAAATATTCAGCTCTTTGTTTTAATCAACAGCACAGTGCTCCATCGAACAATTAATTCTTTTTTCATCTTCTAAATCTTCACATCTTTGCGTTGTGTTTGTTTACTTAAATTCAATTTTTAGTTTACTTAAAGCTGTTACCGGACTCACTGTGTCCCCGTCCCCCCATTTCCACAAAACTCATCGAATTGGTTGTTCGTCGGACTCGCCTCGAGTATACAACCGGGCACACTTATCCATTGCATTAAACTCAGTGTTTATGTTAATTTGTGCATTATGCAAAGTTCTCGTGTCGTCGAGAGACTCTATCTACCCACTCAGCGAGTCCTGCGACTGACCAGTCCGTGTTCGTTTTGGTTATCTCCCGGTATGTGTTTTTTAAAACAAAAATCTTTTAAAACACAATTTCACTTATACCAATAGCTCAGTCCACTCCTGATGTTACAAAAAGTCGTCATCATGCGGTGGCGACGGACCCGATATGGATAATGTTGGCAAATTAATTAGTTTCGGTATTTTATTTACCGTTGGATTATTATTTTCTAAATCAGTCATTGATGATGGTTCACCGTTGTGACATTCCACTAATTCGATTGTTTCCTTCAGCGTACCACTATCGTCCGTTTCCCATTCACGATATTCGGAAAATCGTCGCTAAAACATAAGAATGGAAAGGGGGCGGTATGAAATTGTGTTGCTGTAATATAATGGGATGAGAAGACTGTACATAGGCATACATAAAGGAAAGGAAAAGGATTGTGTTACTTTCGAAATCGACATAAAATTATAGGCACAGCGATGATGTGATTTGTAACACTAGTGCGATTTAATAGAATGAAGTCGGTTAAGCGTGACATCACAAATTAAATTTACCATTTAAAATTCACAAATAATTTCAACTAAAAGGCCCTTTACCAACACTCCTCATTCGCTACCTCTCCCATGTTCGCCTTCAACATTTTTTGGTTGTCATTTTTCTATTTCCCACCATTAAACAAATTTACTGGCAAGAAACCATCGCGGAAATCTGCTAATGGAATTTTCAGTTCATTTCGATCGATTTTACAAATTTCCGAGGTGGAAACATGTTTTCATTCTACACTTTTTGCTCAAGAAACAACGAGACATACATGCAAAGGGTGATCCATAAATTACGTATGGAGACAAGTTGAAGGAGCATCGATGTAAGAATACCTAGATAAGATATGCAATGTCAAACAGCAGCTTGAAAAAAAATCTTTTTGGATGTGTGTGTGGTATTCGTGTTCATCAG
Organism: Phytosciara flavipes; assembly: GCA_026413405.1. NCBI lineage: Eukaryota > Metazoa > Arthropoda > Insecta > Diptera > Sciaridae > Phytosciara > Phytosciara flavipes. The sequence continues at coordinate 25,314 of JANTFA010122224.1, read as the reverse complement.
TTACAACGACTCCGTCGTCCTAAAGTAGACGCCAAATTTAAAAGTATTCTGTTTGTATGATCGTTCCAATTTTGTGTAGATGTGTGCTTGATATACTAGCGCCGGATTGTTGTTCGACATTTCAACCCCCTGTGGAGGAGTGACGATAAAACGCACGACAAATCTGTATAGAAAAGTGGTCCCTATCAAGACGACGCGACGCATGAAAAAACCATAATTCGGAATAAAAATTCTGACAACTTGTTTCGACATCCATCCCGAGCATCCCAGGGTAGATGCTCTCGTGAGACTGTTTATCTGAAAGAAAAATACGTCCTACGCATCTCATTTTCACAGAACCGCAAACCGTTTGAGTTGCATTTTCTTACAGACTCTCACTGACTCCTCACTCTCCTGTGAATTATCAAATTTTCATTTTCATTTCGTTACCGTATCCGGCTGAGGCTTACATTCTGCCGTGGCATGAAAGCATTTACATAATAGCTCCATAGTAATATCCATTATGATTTGTTGCATAGCTCGACGAACGCATTGATCGGAATTAGTGTCTAAGCAAGGCAACTCTCTAGCAAAGTCGCAAACATTGTTTACAAAATTAGAGAGATTGAAATCGGACAGTGTGCCTTGAGAATATTCTAACAGTGTATCAGCGACACCTACAGTGTTAGAGTATTCTCAATGTACACTGTCCGTTTCAATACCTCAAATTTTGTAAACAATGTTTGTGACTTTGCTAGAGAGTTGCCTTGGTCTAACATAACACTGCCAGCGTTTGCTAAAGTGGCTCATGTTACTCATATTGTAATGTCATCGTAGCAAGTTTAGCTGACATGCATAATTGAAAATAAACAGTAAACAGTTCGATTACATCAGACTAGATAGAAGGATAGTAGAATAGAGTAGGGTGAGCGTGAATTAAAAGCGCGAATACAATGACACAAACACTATACAGATGCAAAAAAACAAAAAACACCACGGTTGCAACTCGCAATACACACGCACACACAGACACTCTTAAGCCATTAAGTTCCATTACCCTTCTGTCTTCGTCAGTTATGTTTTCAGCGCTTCTTGCCTTGCGACAAAGTACACTTTGTGATCCATGTCGTCGTAAGAATTCAATCGAATCGAAACCTCTACCTCTATCGAAACCGGAAGAAACAAAAATGGCAGAATTAATGCGATTTCTGGAGCGTTGTTCAGAAATGGCAGCCGTTGGTTGTTCTTCTTGCCAACCAGCAGCATGATGAAAATGCTGAAAAAAAATTCATTGTCAGAGATATTTGGTTTATAGTTTGCAATATTTTGTTCGTTCGTTCATTCGTGAGACTGCTCTGGTTCAAATTTGGCTTTGGCAAAACTTTGTGTGTGTGTGGGTAAGGTGTAGAGGAGGTGTACTTTTATTGTGTTATTTAGAATGGTGGAAATGCTTTGTCAATCTAAACATTATAATGTAAAGAGCAGTGTGGAGTGGATGTATTGACTTGTAATGCTGTACATAGCAGGTACCAAAATTACATTTAGAAAGCTTTCTCTTTTACTGAATTAATGATCTCGACTCATCCGCTTTTTCAATTGGATAGAACAAGCGGCACTAACGGTAGATGTAAAGAAATGTGCACCTAAAAACCACTGTGATTTTACATCTAATTTGTGTTGATTATCAATGCAGAATGGTGCAAAATTGTATGATAAATGCGAAAAGGGGTGGTGTGACATTAGCGAATTATAAGCAAAATGAGATTGTATTCACTTTGACATTTTCTTTTCTGAAAATTCGCTAATGTCACATGTCCCTTTTGAATATTCAATTGTTGAAATATGACCACGAATATGAAACTTGAATGCGAATACATTCAATTCTGAATTATGTTCAGCTCCCTTTGGATTGGAAAGAAGGAAACTACGGCCATCGTATTCCATTGCTACTTGATTTCAAATACTCACTTTGCATAAAAATATTCAAAAATCCGCGCAATTAATCAAATGATTGAGACTGAGCATCCACCGTGATTCAATTTATGATGAGTGATGAGTTCATTAGTCAACCTAACTCAATGCGTTAACAACTTGAACAAGCTTTTGTAAGCTTAAGGCTTAAGGCTGTATAGCATTCCATTGAATTGAAGATGGCAAAGAAATCACTTGTATCATATAGGCTCAACCTTAGCATAATGATTATAATGTTTGCTATCAAATGCCTCGAGGCAATGCATGAATGTTCTGTTCACGACAAACTCTTAAGCCAAAGTTTGTCGGAAATAAATGGCATGTGAAGCACAATGGAAACAACAAAATGTCTTCGAAAAGTTTTAATCCTCTAATCCAATTCTATTTGAATCATTGAACACGAAATTGTTTGGAATTTAAACACGAAATCAATATTACCAAAGTATCCCACTGACCGTAATGTTTCGATTCCCTACGGGGCTTGACCGACAAATTTCACACATCGACAAGTGATTCAATTTACAACACAACAGTCCCCCGAACCCAGTGTTCGAATGTATATTTATAGAAAAATAATTAAATTCAGTTCAAAACGGATTTCTTCGTAGGTGGGCATATAAAGTGGGTGACTGTGTTAACGCCTTCTACAATTTTGTACAATTTCGGACAGTCACCACTTACTCTGTTGATGACTTTCCACACTTTGTATCATGATATTTTGGTCATTTAGATCATTTTAATTGTTCCAGTGAGAGAGAGAGAGAGAGATAGGCACTTCTACGAGCGATATCTACATTTAAAATGCCAAACATTATACTCTCCAACCCTTGTACGACTGAACCCGTGTGCAACGAAGCGGTGATTATATATTGTACGCGATGCGAATAGAATCGCTGATTACAAAATCCAAAGCAATTTATCCGTTTGGGATCATCCATAAATCTCGTCCTCGCTATTCACTGATTTTTTAAATGAAACCCCCTTCATCCTTTATAGTGTCTCACTTTGTATCACATTTTTCACCCATCCCCCTTTTAAGGGATAGGATAAATTGGGTAAGACTGGAAAATCTCTCATCGGCCTGTTGAGCATCCCACATTGTGCTATTCATCCGAGGACGTATTTCGGGTGAATGCTACGTAGGGAGCTAAATTGGACTGTAAAGTTGCTCAGGAAATTCTCACGTTTCATTGCGAAGGCTGGACATTCGTAGAGGAAGCGTTCTGCGGTTTCACTATCTCCGCATCTAACACAGTTCGGTATGACCTTGAAACCTAACAAATAGAAATGATAGTTTAGCGAGCAGTGACCCGTTAGGATGTCTGTTCATATTATTTCTACTGAGGGAGGGGAAGTATAATTGGAAAACTTTGGGCAAATGGATAGACAGATTTTAGCTTGCTGTTACTCGTAACTTTTTCCAACCATTGTTGAAAGATTTTGCTCCCTTTTAAGCCAATGGAAAGGCTTAAAAGGGAGTAAAACGTTGAAAGTGGAACTGAAACTCACGGTTCTGGTCCGAACAGTGGAGTGCTCGACTGCCTCGACGTCAACTTAACAAGCTCGTATGCCATCTCGTTCCCTCGTTCCCAACTGACAATTTTTAGCTAGTGAGTCTAGCGCATCTCAACACTCATATATGTGTACCATAAAAGAGTATTTTGTCGATGTGTTAGGACTAGATGACTCGATTTGAGATGCTTATTCTAAATGATTTGTCAAATCCTTACCCCCCTTACTGCGGACGGGATTCATGGATGGTCCCTTATGTACATGACAAAAGGAAATCTCACCGTTCCAAAATTATCTCGTAACAAAAGCTATATGCAATTTAGTGTATACGCGCGGAAACACTAATGATGTGTGTTCGTAGCGCCAGAAAAACTCAAAAATACTAATCGCATCACGTCCAATATAAATTACGTTAATCTACACTCGCCATTATAGAACGTCCACTCGTCATGAATAAATTTGAAATGTTCTGTGTTTCTAAATGTGTTTGATGTGTGTCTGATGTGAATCACACTTTTGGTTGAATGAAAAAAGAAACAAAAACAAAAAATTTTCATCTTAATTACAATTCTACTTTGCAATTTCTATAGAGAAACCAACAAAATTTAACGTTTGATGAACACAACGAATTCTTTTTTATAAAACGAAAATAAAAAACTTTTTTTTTGTTTTGATGTTGTTTGATTCCGAAAGCGTTTGTGGATGGTTGGTGCTAATTACAATTTTGTTTCATTAATTTTGATTGTTTTTCTTGTTTGAATTTGAATAGATGAATTTGTTAAATTACACTACACTCTACAAGCGACAAAATGGTTTTTTTTTGTATCTGCTTTTGCAAGCTTTAATATTTTTGTAAAAGAATACCAAAAAACAATACTTAAACCTATTGATATGCCTCGGATGGATATTTACATTTTCTATGCGGTTGATAACTTTGAACAGGAAAGATATTTATCGTTAGCTCTACACACAGAATTGTTCCTCGCGCGTGTCGACGTACAAGAATACACACAAAAAAAAAGTGGAGAGAAAAGAAGAAGTTAATTGATAAATTGTATATTTGAATACGAAAAATGAATATTTTAAAACAAGAAAACAAGAAGCGTGAACTTAACAAAACCAAAATCTCTAAAACAAAAAAAAACCATCATCGTTGACCCAGCGGCACATACACGAGTTTATGATACATTGTAAATGTTTGTCATGTCATGTCATTTCTTTTTTTTTTGTTTAACCCAAATTCAGTATCTGGGTCGCATCGTAATTGAGTTAATTTACTAGCACTGTGTAGTGGATAGTGTATGGCATACAGATTCAGTTAAACGAGTTCATTAAATGAAGATATAAGATGCAAGAGAACGTATCTATATTTTTTATACTGTCGAATGGATGAACAATTGAATTGTCTAATTTGTTTGCGTTGTTCCAACATGATTGGATTGAATTTTCTATTTAGGATTTCAAAGCACAAAACATAGTCGATCCATAACGAAGAAGAAACGGAGAATAAAACAGCCTAAGAACGGGGTTGAACAAATGTGTAGAATCGCCCACGATTTCATGAAATCAATTTAATTAATTGATAAAATGTCCGAAAAGATTACTCGTTCATCTTCTATCATCCTCGGAAAGAAATTCAAATAGAGACATGGGTACGAGGCTGCTTCCTCGAGGGAGCAATTTAAGAAAAGTTGCATCGTGTGAGCAGTTAGAAACTATACGACAATTATCTATTAACATATGAGAATGAATTAGCTCATGCGTAGCGTCATGGGTTGACGTGTGAGAGGACCCGAGTTCAAATCCAGCGAGACGTGGTTTTTTTATTTAATTAATAAGAATACCTCGTGGGAGAGAGTTTCAGCTGCGTTCACTTTTCATGTGCTGGCTCTCTCATGTGCTGGCGTAACAGCAATACCACTCAGCCAGTTTATCAAAGTCTGTTATCATCTTTTATCATCTGTTATCGACAGCAACGACATATCGACGAATGAGGTCTACACTAGTCAATGTTGCCATTATGTATAGTGAAATGTGCGTTGAACATAATGAAGTAGAAGATTTACCCAAAACCATTATGTGATAATTTGAACAAAGGTAGTAGAAGATTCTGTAATTGTGTGTTCAACTGTCAACGATGCTGATGCTCCATGATAAATCTATTAAATTTGTTCTGAACTGTGTTTTGTATACGTGGTAAATCAGACGAATTTATACTGATTTCGGAGTTCGAATAAACAGTGTGCACGACTGAAAACATGCTCTACCTAGCTGTTGTCTCACTTCGGTGGTTATGCTGTTGCTTTGAAGCTTTGCAGTTTTGTTGTCTTGTGTCACCTGCCGATTCACCTTATAATCAGTTTGTGGCCTGAAAGTTCAGTCTTGGATAAGGCTCGTCAGCGGGAATTTTTCAATTTCAGGCTACAGGACGACTGAGAGGATAAGTGAGATAGCATGTCGCGGAGAAGGGATAGAACGTGGCTCGGCTATGTTTTGCTCGAATCCTAAGCAGGAAAGTCTCTGATCATTTTTTTCATTGGAAAGCGACTAGACCTGGATTGGATTGAATATCTTTCGGATATTATCTGAGTGCTGGCCATGGTATGAGGCTACCGATAACATCGAATCGAGTTTAGATGGAGGTCCTGTGAATGGCTTCTGGAGAGATTTTAATGATGAATGGGTAGTACAGAGATCCCATGAGTGACCTGTATGCATCGGTCATGAATGATCGGCCCAAACTGACGAAATCTGATGCTGCGCGACAAACCTAATTTACATCGATGATGAGTGCCATCTAGGAGATAAACTAGTAGGAGTAGAATGCCAGCGTCTTCCAACAATATATTTGACAGCAAGCCGTGTGAAAGCTATTTCCACCAACTACCACCACTTGAACCAATTCCATCAGCTGTGTTTTGTATGCACTTCTGAAAATCGGTTTATTTTTTGCCACAGTTGGGATTCGAACTCTCAGCACTGGCAACTTCAATAGTTTAGTGGAGAGCAGAGCAGTCAACCATAACGCTATTGAGTTCATTGAGTTTAAATCGACTGCAAGTAGGAAATCTATGACAAGGCGGAAATCATAAACAAACAGAGTAAAACCGACTGTATAATGAACTTAAAAGTTCATTAGCCACAATCTAATTCTGTCGCATTAGGAACATTCCATACAATTACTATTCACGTAACTTGCTTCAGATTTGGCTTCGATTTCAATATTTTTAAATGACCTTTTAAGCTCTAAAAAATTCAGACATACCGAGCTCAGACAAACAAAACAAATGTATTATAATGCACGTCGTCGTTGTCGTATAGCGTTGATTTATTATGGATACAAATGGGAAAAAAAACCTTTCAAGTTAATCATACTGAGCATTCATTATTATATGGCTTGTAATGTGTGTGTAATTAGAAAAAAAAGAAGAGAATTATTGATATGAGAAACCATATTTGTATTTTCCGATTTTGATGCGCATTTTACCGTTTTGAAAAGTATTTGACCCTTACAGGTAACCACCCAAATTATCAGGCACATCTGTGACGTTTTAATGGACACAAACACCGAATTGGTTTTTAGTGAATCTGGGTGGTTCGTTATATACGAGGGGGTAACCACCACAGGTGAAATTTTTGAGACAGTTCCATGGAATTTTTGGAATCTCTAGTTTAAATATTGGAATTTTTGGAATTAGACTGGAACTCTTTGTGATGGAATTGAATTGGAATTTTTGCCATTAAATGGAATTGTTGAGACAGACCCCTTCGGTTATTAATCAATCAGTCTATTGGAAATAGACGTAGCTTAGCATGTGGAGAGTTTATATCAACTGAGTTCAACGTACCAAAAACAGGCACCAGATCAGATTTAAGTAGTCGGAATTTCTCAGATAGATGAAGTTTTTTCTAGGTTAGTAAAACTGCTGTCACTGCTGTCCGAGTCTACCTACAAAATAAGAGACCAAATGACAGTTACAAAATTTGCTCTTGTGCCTGTTTCCAGTGCGTTGCTGAGCTACTACAATCATCGATGTGACTTATATTTTGAGTGCGCTGTTTTGTGAAGATCGAAATTATTGTTACCGAAGTTCGAGTTCTTCTTCAATACCTAGTGGAAGGTGTCCCTTAAAAGCGTACATAAGTGTACAGATAAGGCATAGCCGAAATTTTATTTATGTTGTTCTCAACGACCGGTGAATTTGAATGGTGAAGCACAATGAACAATATTCGAGTCGGGCCTAGCAATTCTTCGTGGTTCAATCGAAAAGTGATGTATGGAAAGTGCCCTTCATATTTGGTAATGAACAAGTCATTCATACATCATTTTGACGAAAAATTTCAAATTTGGCCGTTGTAACTTTGGGTCGCTTGGCTTGTATTGACCGGGTTCTCGAAATACGAAAATCCATCCGCTCATCTCTATGACAGAAGTGAAAGTACAATATTGTTACCATGAATTCAACAAGACTTTTTTGTGAAGTCTTTTTCGAGCATGTACTTTATGGGTGTTCCCCAAACTTGAACGAAACTATGGAAAAGTCTTAGCTTCAAAAAGTTTGTTGTCTTCTTTAATTAAAGCACAAAACAATCGACGGTGTGTTGAATGAAAAATTCATAAATTTCCTAAATTTGAATTTTACTTCCTTTAGTGGCTTGAAAAGTGTATGAGCCGAGCTATGGTATGAGTAATAAATGTGCCGAAACGAAAAGAAAACCAAACCAAAAGCCGTGTGAACATACAATTACACAAATATTATTATACCGAACGCAATCGACTCTACATTATAACATGGAAATGTTTGAAGAGAATCCAAAAGTATAGATGACATGATTTCCGATCGACTAGCGCATTAAATCATAGTCCTATGAAATGGGTGGGTGGGTGTCTAAAATGCTATGTACATTGAAGTGCTACAGACAATCGTGTACACAATGTTATTCACAATTTTTTTTCCCATGTAAGAAAAAAAAGACATCCTTGACATTGAACGTTCGACTTGAACCCAACAATATGCAAATCAAAGCGAAAACAAAAAAATGTTCAACAATACGCCTGGATATTTGATTCGCAACGATTTGCATTTTATTATATTGTGATCTGTGCTGAAGGCTATTTATGATTATTACAACAAACCAAAAGTAAAATAATAAAAAAAAGTCGATAAGAAAATATGAAAACAAATCCAACGAAATGAAGAACAGAAAAAAAAGAAAATCAAAAATATTTTGGCAAACGAGTTCAAAATTAAATATAAAACGAAACGAAAAAAGAAAGGAAAAATGGTGAACAGTTTGTTTGTTTGATTGATTGATTGATTTTTCGTATCACAAAACTCACACTAATCTCAACATAGTGATCATCATCTTCCTGGTCCCTCGACAATTCAACGTCAATCTGCTCCTCACTATGTCCACTTCCACGACGATGGCGATAATGACGGCTAGAGTGACGACGACTATCTGCCGAGGTACCCGCCTCGTAGTGCTAGCTCTCAGTATCAGCTCGATGCAACAGAGCAAATTGGCAACCACATTCGCGATCCTTTGCTTTGCGTGGACAATGAAAACATCTATCCAACAATCCACATCCCTCACATCGTGGCAAACACTAATTATATTTTGGGGGTTTTTTAATTTTTTCGGAATTTTTCTTTCTTTTTTTATGTTAAATTTGAATTTAAATTTTTAAATTATTTGATTTGCATTTTACGTTTGTGTAGTGGGGGAGTGGTGGAAAAAAATTTTCTGTTTCCTTTTCGCTTTTCTTTTAATTTTCCTTCCATCTTCTTCTCAGTTAATATTGTGTGTGATTTAATCAGTTTCTTATTTAATTCGTGTTTGCATCGTTAATAGTATAAATATAGTTTGGGGTCTGGTGATTAATATTAATTTGGTGTGTGTTGTGTGTGACGAAGGGAGTATTTTTTTTCATTATTATAGACGGTTATGTGTCACTGCTTTTACGTAACATAAGTTTGACAGGACTGAAAAAAGAATTTAGTTCTATATCTAAACGTGAATATAGAGACTACGTCTAATTAATTGGTTGTTAAAATCAATAAAATCTTTGGAATCTATGTGTGCTTTTCATATATTGGATTCGAACACGTTTTAACCTCTTTCGATTACACAAATTTCTATTTTACTCTGAACATTTGAAATAAGTCGACCACCGCAAACAAGTTAGCCGATCGGTTTTTTGAAATCCGACGACCTATTGGACCATTGGTTTCTTCAGAAGACATGTAGATAATGAACCAGAGAATAATTTTTTTTAGTTCAAACGAATCGGTTGGATGCAAAGTTTGAAGTCAAAGCACTGTCATCGACATTTTTTTACTTTTTCCTCCTTCGGAAACTTATGGTAGGTGAGATGCGAGGAGGTGTGACACTTCAAAGCAAGTCTAATCTAGCCACATCTCCTCACATCTTACATCTCACTACGGCGTCTCCTACGGGTTAAAACATCGAGAAATGTCGGCCCCATTGCTATAACTTGAAACTTTGCATCCAATCGATTGGATTAAACTAAAAAAATTCGTTCTCTGGTTCATTATTTAAAAGTCTTCTGAAGAATCCAATGGTCTAATGTGTCGTTTAGACCCAACGCCGAGGGTTACGCCGAATCAATCGGATACAATGACTGACAGCAACTTAATAGAGTGTTGCTTTGACGATTAACTTTAACTTAAGAAAAAACATTTCAGGGGGACCCGTACATAAACTAGCTATTTCATAGAAGACATACGTCTTACATCTGCTCTTCTACAACACTGCATTCATAAAACATTCCATTTAAACTCATCCCGTGTTTGGATTGCTTACAACAATTTCGAAAGTCCACTTTGAAAATTAGACTTTGAAAAAAATTCATCAAAGTCAGGTGAAATTTACTCGAAATATAGGCAAAAACACTAGAATCCAAAATGTCGGTTGGCGGCCATTTTCTTAGGCCACCGAAAACAGTTCTACCGCTTTACGGCTTGACAGAATTTTTGATTACAAATCGAGCAAAAAAGTCAAACCAAGATTGGTTTCGTTTTACTCAAGTTATCCTTTTCACGGATAGATTTTTTTAATTGCTGATTTTGCATCTAGGGGTGCCCACAGAAAGTTTGCCCTTACTCAGAGATTCGAATTTGACGTGTTACAAACGTAAGAATGAAAGCATAAGAGCCTCAAATTCGTACGGGTCTGTTCAATTTATCAACGAAGATAAACTCTAATGCAGATAAGCCTACGCTGTAATTGCGCCTTAAACTTATATTATAAGTGAACAAGTGAACTGAGGTCACTCAACGGCATGAATTGAAATCTTCGGAATGAGTTTTTTGGTTCAATGACTTTTAACAGTAGACCGAGTTTAATCAGTGTTGCAATGCGAGAAATACTCACAGAATCTATTTTTAAGTTCTCATCTTGTGACCTTCGATAATTCAATGAAACCTTTGAAAAGCTTCTGACAAAATCTGAAGGTAAAGTCTTACAAGAGCAAAGCCGAAATATTTCGGAAGATCCAAAGTTTTTAGGACAATGCTTGAACCACAACGGGAATCAAACCAAATCTACAATAAAAAATGCACGAGATACTCAAATTTCAAGCTGTTAGAACCGACCGTTCTACAGTGGCCATTCAAGAATCTCCCTCCAATACACTTTTACCATATATTTTTAGCTGCTGTGTAATACGAGTGCTTCGGCATTTTTAAAACGGCAAAAATTAAATTGGAATGGCGAATTAAAATAATTAAATTTTTATTTTGAAAAGTTATTATCAGTCAAGGAACCTGACCCATTCAAAAGGTGGAACGTAGTTCTTTGAATAGTCGGTATAAACAAACTTTCGTTCTTAATCGATAATAGAAGATGGGCACTACCTACATCTCGATGTGGTCTTGGTAATTTTAAAGTATCGGCTGGGTATGTTAAAGAAAATTTTACCAGTTGATTTTTGAGTAGGAATAGGCACTGCAACCGCATCATCATCTTTTCACACTCGAATGCGACTCGGATTTCATCCATCTTTTATTTCTCATTCATTGAATGTGTACGGCGCGCATATGTAATGGGAAGAGAACACACACAGAAAATGTTACCATTGAGGTGTTGAATTTGAGCTTTCAGCAACGAACGGCAGTACAACCGATATTGGCAACGTCAACAACAATTAATAAAATCTCTAGCTAAATGTTCACTTCATTAGCAAAATGTTTTGCTAAAATCAAACAAAGCACACGAGAATTTGGCGAGATATTTTAAACAATAGAAGTTAACAATGATGTAAAAGGACTATACACATTGCGATATACGGTTTGCCGTTACACAATTATTCCTGCCATCCTACGCGCGCCTCGTTTCAACCCAATTCTTCTTCTTCCCATTTTGGAAATGAGTTTCTAAAACAATTGTGAATTGATTTACGAAATTCTAATGCCGACATTGTTACCTGTAAATTGAATTAATTCCCGTTGTTGATTCAGACTGTAAAACACAGAGTGTGTTGTTTGTACAGTTTGTATACAACATTATGGAACATTGGTTTCAACTGGGGAGAGTGTATTATTATGTAGACGGATATGTCTTTGCGAAGCGAACATCTTTATTATCAAGTTTTCTATTTAATTAGAAGGTCAATTTATAGTCACAACCTTGGATTAAATGTGTTATATAAACCGCACACACAAACGGATCTCATTTCCATATTCTCGTTCATCTGACTGAAGAAAGTATTTCCATTGCGAGAATAGAACGTGTAATCTTCGTCGGTTTAATTTTCATCTTCAATAAATCTGAATGAGGAGTGTGGTTCAGTAAACTTTTTGATAAAAAAAAGAAAACATTTTTTTCCTTTTCCCTTTAAACAACAACAAAAATGAGTGGAAAATTTTTCACAAACGCTTGCAAATGCGTAATTGATTGAAGCTTTGCTTTTATCATGATGGAGAATATGAGAAAGCTGTGAATTAAATTGCTGTTGCTTAAGTATATAAAAAACATCATAGCGTTGTTCTAACAGAGGACGTCTAACTTATGCTTAAATAGTGACTCTAACGAAACATTGCACCAATTTCTTACTCTCGTCAATTTTGTTTCTACCGAGCACAACAAACATATTTCCCTTGGAATAAAACGTCTCGAACATTGAATTATAACGAATAAAGTTTGCATAAAACTCGTAATTCGCAAATTCATTATTCCTTGAATACAGCCAGCTGCATTGAAAAAAGTGCTTTCTCACTTTTTTCGAATGTCATGCAATTCATTTGTCTAGTTCAGCCAATTCAATTTCCTTCAACGTACGCAGCCGATATTTTGGAATGATCAAGGTGTAGCTTCGAAATACAGGTGACGTTCATCTTTTAGGCCCGTTCTACAATGCAAGTTAACTAAGAGGCCATTCACAAATATCTCACGCTCAAAAGTACGAATGTCAGACCCCATCCCCATCCCACATTGTGTATTGAGGTGCCAGTATTACATGGTTTGTCCCAGCCTCGGCAATTCAAACCGTAAGAACGCTTTAAAATTTGAATTTTGAATGAATCAATGAAGTCCGATCAAGTTGAAAAGTCCAAATTTCGTGTTAATTTTGTTAATATGAGGCGAAGCCTAGGTCAACAATCAAATAAAAAGTGACTTCTCATTTTCATTAGGAGTTATGGAAGATAGCTAGGAAGAGTGTCAAGTTTGCGTAATTTACACGAGTCACGGTATTTTAATGGAATAAGTTTGCGGCCAGAGCGAAGCGAGAACCATCATTCGAATGAGCTGTGGTATTTTCCTTGGAATGTAAGGCGTTTTGGACGGATGTGGAGTTTCCACGAGTCATGATATCCATAGATTTATGAGTAAATTCCAAACCCTAATTGTACACATTTCTTGAGAAGATGAAATTTTTTCATTTAGAAATAAAATGTTGATATTTTTAGCTGTTGCGTACTACGAGTGCTTCGGCATTTTTAAAACGGCAAAAATTAAATTGGAATGACGAATTAAAATAATTAAAATTTTATTTTGAAAAGTTATTATCAGTCAAGGGACCTGACCCATTCAAAAGGTGGAACGTAGTTCTTTGAATAGTCGGTATAAACAAACTCTCGTTCTTAATCGATAATAGAAGATGGGCACTACCTACATCTCGATGTGGTCTTGGTAATTTTAAAATATCGGCTGGGTATGTTAAAGAAAATTGAATTGGCAATGACAGTTGAATTCTATGACATTTAAGAAAAATAAAAAAACGATGAAAAGACCCTCTTTTAAATGCAGCCGGCTGTATAATATTCCATTTATGCTCGACATTAACATTTTGTTATATTTCGATATAAGCGCGAGCTTCAAAAACATCTAAGGTAATAAAACAGAGAAAAGCAAACATGAAAATCGTTTATTTACTCTGACGACGCACACGATTTTTATGGGCAAATTCAAAAATAACTTCCTTTCAATTATTGTGATTTGCTTTTGTAACGCAATTATGCTTAATCGCAAGAGGCTAAAAAGCCAGATGGAAATTTCATTTCGGAAAAACATTTTCCGCAAAAATTTTGTTTCTCGATAGGGACAACAACAACAACGAAAAAAAATTAATTTCAAGGAGGACTAGAATATTGTGCTACCACTCACCTGATGCGAATGCTGTCCATTGCAACCACCAGACGAACAAACTCCAGTTCCAGGTACCTTCAATTGCTCCTGCTTATAATCTGGCTGATATGGAAGAAGCATTCGAATTTTTCCCCATCGATTGAAAAACAATGCAATAGCACCAGCCCAAACGATTAAAACTTTAATGGAAAAAAACACTTGATTTTATTGAACATTCAAATAAAGGAAACAATTCACCCACTCACCTAACACTACGATGCCTACTTCTACACCACGAATCTGGAGAGATGGAAAAGAGAAAAAGAAGTTTCCGTAATGAAAAATCACAAATTTTTGCAGACTGAGTAAATGTCAGGGCTCACTGTTGGAAGTTCACGTGTGGTTGCATTTTCTGATATATTGACATATTCGTCGGTGAACGTAACCGGGATCATTCCATCGTTTTGCGGTGGACCGGGCGCACCATAACCCTTCGGCAATGCACCCGAGTCTTGTTGCGGCGAACTTCTCGGTGGCTCTGTAAATGGGATGGAAAAATTTGGGTTGTTTTGTGTGTTCGTTTGGAGTATTTAGTGAATTCAAACCATACCCAGCGTTCTGAAAACTATTGGACGGCTACGAAATTTCTTTCCACTAAAAACGGCCGTTACCGTTAACTGATATTGTGTGTCTGGCGTCAGTCCGATTAGAGTTACAGCTTCACTATTTCCTGCCACCACAGCAACGACCCTGTAACTTGAATTCATTTAATTACCTCAGCATTCTTAGGCAATGAATGTTGGTACTAAGCAAATTTTGTTAGAATAAAGATTTTGTTTCTCATTCGAAATGTTTAAAATCAATAGATATTACGACAAGAGGTGAGGTTGAAATTTCATTCACACAGTCCCAACATCCCATACGTCCAATTCTTTCCTATCTACCTACCCTAAATGTTGACGTCTTTTATGGATGTCCCCAGTCCCCTAAAAAGCACCCAGTTTCAACAACAAAAATATCTGATAATTCATTAGATGAAGACGATTTAATAATGAATTCACTATGCGCATTATGTATCTTTGGCTGGAAAGAACGCAACGTATTCTATGAACTCTGACTCATCAGACGATAAACAACACCGAGGATTTAGTGAGCTACTGAATTATTATTCCAATAGACAACGATGTGAATACAGAAACATTCAGGTTTAATTTGCATTTTCTTTATAATTCCAGAACGGAATGGTCGCACGCTTTTCATATTTTTAATTAAAAAAATTTATGGAATTAAATGCACTCTGTTCGGAGAATGTTTCTTTTCTATTAGATGCTCTAATAATAGCCGTTGTCTAGCACAAAGATAGCATACAACGGTATCTCCTATGAATATAGTCTGCAAACGAGTGCAATATCACTGTCGTCTCATTTTAAATTATAATTTTAAATAATATTCTGACCTAGACTCGTGCGCCGCCGGCTGGCGTCGAGACAGGTTTTCGTTAAAATATGACAACACGTCATTTCGCCTCGTCGATCAAGAATTTTTTTATGAAAATTTCAAAAATTGAAGCCGTCGAAAGACTTCTTGCCAATTTTTTACGCCACTTCGATCGAAAAATCATATCGGCGCACGGATCTATTTTGGTTTGATAGTATTTTTGTACGGTAATGCCATATTCAAAGGATTACAGGTTTTAAGTTTTTAACTGCTGAAAAATTCAAGAAAAAAGTTTATGCTTTTGAAGCCCAGCATTGCAAAATTACATTTTCTTCTTCGATAGATGCCCGTGGTAGTGTACCATTTGTCTACTACAGGGACGTAGCTACACCAGAGGGTTGCAAAGTCGAACAACAGTCCAGCGCTAACATATCACGCACACAACTACACAAAATTGGAACGATTGTCGTGTGATGTTTTGCAAATTGTGTGATATGAAACTCGAAACGACGTACGTTTCATAAAAACAGAATAAGTTTGAATTTAGCGCCTGCTTTAGAACGACGCGTCGTTGTGTATCTGAACACGAATATCACACACACACACACACATCCAAGAAGTTTTTTTTTCAAGTTGTTGTTTGACATTGCAAATCTAGGTATTCTTAGATCGTTGAGCTACACCAAAATTTCAGCGTGTGCTGTACTGAGCTTCTCTGAATTTATTCGAAGACAAGCCATCGTCTTCAAAAGTAATATTATTTTAATTTCTTCACGAAAGACTTGAGGCACTTAAAACACCAGATCAAGAGTCTTATGGGAGGAACAATTTCTTAAAAGCTGTCAATACTCATTAGATAGTTTGGCTGCTTTCGTGGATTGTCGTGGCGTAATCCACGGAAGCAGCAGCAGCCTATCTATTTATCATACCAGCGAAGAAACACAACCAACAAACATTCAGATAAATCATTAGTCATTTCTACAAGTACTGACTACAAATTTTACTGACTGAGGCAGAACGTGTGATGTCATTCATGCGTGGTGAACCAATTCTTATTACAGTGCAAAACGAACATAAAATGAATGAATATTCGCCATAGGAGGAAATTTAGAAAAAAACAGAGAATTCGTCTTAAAATGAATGTATCTCAGGGAGGTCTTATAGTTTCCAGGGCGAACTGAGCTCACCTTCGCACCTATGTAACTACGGCCCTGTGTCTACATTTGAAAGAGCATCACTTATGCTCAAACTATTAGTCTGAAAATGGTATAGCTTATGGCTGCAGACATAATAACTTATCACATACCAGCAAATGTTATTACAGTCAGCCATAACTTACAATACGCAGCCACATTATAATACCAACCTGAATAATTGTGGTATAATGCAACCATTTAATGTCAACCGCAAGAATACTTTCAAGTTAAGTGTGTACGAATGATTCAACTGTTTCTCATTAGCAGAGTACTATAAATTAGATGCATCGGTTTCCAAATTTGGTTCGTATTATCATTGAATCACATAGAAGAATGAAAACAATTATCTCAATAAACTGTCACCACACTAAACTTTGCTGGCGATGAAGTCACTAACATTCCAGAAACGTCAGACGTACCACGGTTATATTCGGCAAATCTGTTACTTCGTTTGTTTGAAGTATTCCGTTTGGTTCGATTCGAGAACTTTGACTCTCGCTTTTACTTCATTTGTTAAAACAAACATTTTTGTATTTAATGGAAGGTTTTGCCAAATTATTCAGTTATTACGCACATTAGTTGTCGATAACAGATGACTATTCCATTTCCGAAATATGTAGGAATGACATCTTCTATTAGAGCCATGAGATTCTTAATTTCGCAATATTGAAAGACCTCAACCTTAACGGCTACATAATTTTTCGTATAAAAAAATCAGAACACATCTTCTGTGGAGATGTCTGCTGTTTAATCTTTCATAAAATGACTCAGTTGGTCGCAATTTCTTCTATGTAGACGGATGAAACACTATTTCACCCATGGAATAACATTAATGTTGCTCATGATGAGACTATTAGGAGCAACAACTCTGCTTCTTTTGTTGTTGTTGTTGTTGTTTGTAAATAAAAGATGAAGCATTAAGTATCCGTCCGCATAAAAGGTCAATGAAACAACTGATGTGTGTATGAGAGTTCAAAGCGTCAAAGCGTCGGTACATTCACCGACAACTTTTTATTCCCAAAATGAATTACCAAATAAAATCTGTATGACACTGATGAAAATGTAAATGTCCATAAACACGACCATAATGACGATTATTTTTCATTCATTTTCGTAAGTATAATTTCACTCAAGAATTTTTTTTTATTATTTTGAAATGACAATTTTCCAACAGCACGATGTACGAGGACATAACGCAGAAGTATACATCACATCGACCCTTGGATTTTTACATGAGTATCATGAGTGTGTACAGGGTTGGATTGACGATTCGAGCCCCAGGGTTTTGGACCGTATGAAGTTGAAAGTTTTGGCGAGCGGAGCGAGCTAAAAGCTACTGCGATTTTGTATTTTCAAAACGTTTTGTTCTTCTATTTTTAACTTCTCAGCGCTCTTAACTGCTGCAGCGCCCTGGGCTTAGCCCATTTAGCCCTTGGGTTAATCCAGCACTGAGTGTATATTATAACAAATGAAACGAGAGCGTTTTGCTTCCATGCTCTAGTGAAGACTAGTATTCATATATGTGGATCCGTAATAAATCTTAAAGTAAAGTGCTTCAACTGATGCGAAGAACAATATGTAAAAGGAAACTTTTATTAAAATAAGAACTTCCAAAGTATTCCGGTATAATATCCCAACTTTGACTGAACACATAATTGAAAAAGCGTTTTCATTTATTCCGAATTTAAAGGAACACCGTATCCGAGTGTGTATGTTTCAGTAAATAGACTCAATTTCATTTATTATTTGCTATGAGCACATCATTATTATGTCTATAAACTCGTCGGCATCATCACTTAATTCAAAATGTTCAACCATGCAGCAAGCAGCCACAATTATATCTCGGAATTTCCAACCAAATTCAAGGAAATTGTGTCTGTTGTATACAGCAAGTCAAAACGTCAAATGTAACAGACGAAAACAAACTGATTGAGTGTAATAGAAGCTGCAGACAATAAAGACAGTGACATTGTGAAGAAGTAATGGTAACAGACGTGTAACAGAAATTGTGTATCTGACAGGAAATATTTTTTTTGTAAAACGAGCTAACGGATAAAACGTTTCTATATTCCCAATGGATGCGCCTAGTGGAATCCTTCTATGAAAGTGGAAAAATAGAGTACAGGGGACCATTCACAATCAAACAACATTCCTCACGCGAGAAATTACAAACGTAACACAAAAATGTATGGAGAAAATATATCGCTTCTCCCCTTAAAGACGATTCGTAAATTATGAACAGCAACAACTGTAATGGGATGCTTTTCCACCCAGAACACGAATAAATTCTCCTCAAGAACTCCTCTTATATTTTAGCTGTATGTGTGCGGTTGTATACAGTACATGTTCTTCGAGCGAACAACTTTTCTTACTCATCCGATAAAAAAGTCGTCATCAATATCAATTTATGGCATTCATGGTATTTCACTGAATACACAGCACTGAAATTGAAAATTTTAACAGGAAAATCAAATTTTGATCGCGTTCAGTGCTCGCGATTGTTTGCAATTTTCTTTGATTTCATTAAATACATTGCTGCAGCAGCAAATGATGTGGTGATGATTTTCACGGTACTAAATTACGTACGTAAATGGACATTTCGTATTTACGTAATTTAGTGTAACTCATCTTGGACAGTACTTTCATTTATGGACATTAGGTCTGTTGTATTCCTGGAAACGTCCATACACATTTATAACTGTTTTACACCACTTGTACCGCTCAACACCGGGTATCACGATATTACGTAAATACGAAATGCTCAATTACGTACTTAATTCACTATTGTGCGTCGAGAGATATAATACAAAATCCAGTCTCTAACCACATTTCTAACGAGAACTACATCCAAACTGAAGAGTTTAAATTTATGATGAAAATGATATCTAAAAACTAAAGTAAATTTACGTTCGGTGTAGTCATTATCTCTCGAATTTTATTCGCACAATTACAAGCACCATTACAGTATACTGTGGAATGAAACTACAACGACTTACGGAACTGTATCTTTTTCCGAGGCGGGGAATATCCATGCATGATGTATTCGTATTATGCAGAGCAGTATCGTTAGCGAGTTTGTTATTTCTAAAATCTTCTTTTTTTTCAGCGTACAACCAATTATTATGTTTCATAATTAGGTCATCATAAACACTAGCTAGTCTTAGATAGAAATTGCGGGTGTCGTAAAGTATAATAATAATAACCATCCGTGTCATGACTCTGGAGAAATTAGCATGAACATTGAATAGAATGGAAAATGGTGAAAAATAAATGCAAGCAAGCTGAAACAACAGAGAGGGTATACAAAGCGTATCAGTGATTCAATTTAACATTACAGAGTCCCCGGTAGGATTACGTTATCGCTGAGATAATTAAGCGGAAAACAAAGCAATTTGTTGCAGGTGTTTTTGTTTTTTGTGTGTGCAAAGCTTATTTTCACCAGAAACTGGTATGGAAAGGTGGAACACCGTCATGTTCAAAGATTTTGGGAGTAGTTGTGGTTGGTTTTGGCTGTAATTCGCACATATTTTCTTGAACAAATCAAGAACTAGATCCTTTGGGTCGTGAAAAGAACAAATGTGAACATGCTGTTGAAATGTGAAACATGAGGGGCTCTCTGTGATGTACGGTTTAAATTTACTTCATTTAACTAGTTGACATAAAACCATGCGGTTTCGACCTGTTTGGTACCATTCAGACTTATCTATTCTGTTTTAGAATATTCGGCTCAATAAGTGCGCCACCCCTCGGTGAAACTGCTTTCATTTCATTTTCTTTTACAAGGAAAAGAGAAACACAGAGCACGGGAAGTAGTTTCACTATGCAACAAAATCATCTCTTTCACTTTCGTTACAGAAAGAATTTAACCGCAGAACCTTCATTGAATCATAGATACAAAATCGCAAGCTTTCTACGCTAAGGTATTTAACAAAACGCGAAAAACCTTCGGATTGGCGCTTCAGTATCAGCTTTGAAGAAAGTTTTGTTGTCTTTTAACGACATCGACAATAACGATACTCGGTGGGCTCAGGCGATGTTCTGTCTAGCAGAATAAGCATTGGTTCTGAGGAACATACTTGCTTTACTACAAGATTTATGTTACAACAAGTGAAGTAAAAGATTTCACATCAGTGCGGGCCGAAAACTGGATCAAAATGAAAAGTCACTTTTTCGTGTTGTTATGAACCTCAACTTCACAACATACTTCACACGAGTACTTAACTTGTATCCCCAGTTTTGTAGACAGCGAAGTGATAACACTTTGCCTGGCTTCCACCACCAGTTATCCTTTCTCTGAATGTAGACAATTATTTGTTCGTATCATGTCACTACACGTTAGTGTAAGTGACGCAAGTCCTACAGAATCTTTCATTTATTTTTGGGCTAAGGAACATATTGCTTAACAAGAGCATGCACGACTTTTTTTTAATCGATTTTTAACCGTGATGGAGCATTTTTGCCAAGCGAAGAACAATGTAGTAGACAACAAGATCTACGTTTTTCTTCGTTTGGCCAAAAAAATCGATTTTAAAAATTTCTTGTCCAAGAAAATGTCACTTAGTTTTCCACAGAGGGAGGTGTTGACAAAATTTTAGGTTAGAAGGAAATTATGTTCTACAAGGTAGAGACTTATTATGAAGGAAGGTGAATCATCTATCACTCGAACGCGATATCAGTTCTTTTGAAAGTGGCACACAAGGACTTGCGTCACCTGCACCATCTAAGGTTTTTTTTTCTACTGATTTGCAATTCTTGTCCAATTTAAGGGATTTAGCCCAATTATATCGCTAAACTACTCTAACTCCAACTAAATTAATTTCGTCGAATTTAATTGCAATAATCTGTCAGCCAGAATAATAATCTGTCTGGTATTATGCTAGTAGCGTCGTCGCTTATATAAATTCCTAACTCAATTGTTCTCGTTTAGTTTAGTTTATGTGCATGGCATAGATTTTAATATTTAATTGCCGCATTGAATATCTAAAAGTTTATGGAACGGCGCTAAATGTGTTAGCTTTGTATATTTAATTTGAAAACTTCTAACCTAGTTTGTGACATTAGTAAGTCGCAGACGATGGTGGTGGAACAATTAAATTTGTGCCATTGTTTTGGCGTTATTATTGAAAGTTTCGATTTATTTCGGTTACACGGCGACATTTAGGAACTAAAATTTTATTGGGTTTTACCTTTTGGAATTCATAGATTTGACTTAGTTGGCGAGGCACGTTGAACATAAAAGAAACCATCGTCGACAAAGTGAAAAACGAGATAAACGAATGGTTTGCTAAAGTCTACTCCCACAATGTGGCGAAAAAAGCTCTTTCAATAGACATCCCTAGGGTGAGTGAAAGGGGAAGACCAAAGTTGGACCAGCTGGGCCGGCCAAATGCGACACCGATAAAAGCGGTTCGAGCTAACACAAGAAGAGGAAATTGCGAGCAAGACCAATGAAAAACGCATACCGGCCATTAATTAAATTAAATATTTAAATGATGACTCTGGAAGTCAAAATGACTAGGAAATCAGGGAAATTCTTGCAAACACCAGTCGTAGGCAAAAATAAAGCGAGGAAGAAGAAGAAGAATTGACTTAACTAAAGGATTGTTCACTAATTCTATACATGAAACGTCTGTTTGAGCCAATATGATTACAGAAAAAGGATTGCCAAAATTTCTTGGAAGCGACAGTATATTTGGCGCTACGAACAGACCCCATGGTATAATTCGATTCTTTCTCTAAAGTTGCAAAGTTTCTGATTTTATGTTACGTCAAAGCTGATATACAAAGTGCATGTCGTGTGTCGTTTTGTAATTGGTTAATATATAATAGGAAAAAAGGAAATTCAACTTTTAAAATTACGCCAGTGACATTTTGTTACCATGTCGCTCAAATGACAAATTTCGATAATTCTCATCGAAAAGATATATTTTTAGAATGTAAAATACAAATGAAAATGTGAAGTTGTGTGGGCACGGTTATGAGATACGGTCAAATTGGAGTCGTGTAGTGAACAAAAAGTTATGGAGAACATATTCCCATGATAAAATTCGAATGTTCGATTAATATTTCCATTTGAATCCATTGTAATACGGCACGGGAAATGAAACATTCTCGCTTTGCTGCATTATAGTGGGTGACCATACAATTTAATTTCAATGAATGGACTGGAGAACAATGGAAAATTGCTCTATAATTGTTGTCAAAGGAGCTTTATATGCATAGCTGGTGTTTGTATGCTTTCCAATTTACCTAATCGTATCGGTAAATAGATTCGTCATGCCTGTTGAGCGTTTTTAGTTCGCTTTTGCAATCAGTCACGATGTTTTCTGTTTCTTTCTCAATTTACCAGAACATTTCATTTCAGGGTTGGGTGGCGGTAGTTAGGTCAGTTCTTATTCGGTAAAGTTTCGATAGATTGAAACGTCATCCACGGTAATATTTTATACCTTAACGTCACCTCTGAGACATGAACAGAAGTCAAAATATCGCGAAAAACTCGGAATTCAAATGTTTTTCTCGTATCTCTAATACCTCTGAAGGTATTGCTGGTAGATTCATAAGTTGTAACTTCCGTTTGGATGTCATGCAATATTTATGCCGAGCGGTGGCGTACTTCTTGGACTTTCGTCAATACAAAACGGAATAAGTCCAAGTGAGGTCAAACCAGTCTGACGTATGATTTTGTGTCAACTAAATAATGAAAATTTAAGCTGGACATGACAGAGGGCGACGAATAGGCATGTCCCAGTTTTAAAAGAAATTCAAATTTTGCGGGCTCCAGAGAGCCACAATATTGGACCCGTATTTTTATTTAGAATTTACAAAAACATTTTAGTAGCTCGAAAGCTTTGGGAAATTTGAATGTGGTTCATACAAATTTTTGTTTTTCATACAAACTTCCTAAAGCTTTCGAGCTTCTAAAATGTTTTTGTAAATTCTAAATAAAAATACGGGTCCAATATTTTGAACCTCTGGACCATTTAGGCTTTAAAAATCGGACATGCCTTGGGGCGACACATCCCATTTGGTCTCACTTATGTTCGAAATATTGGCAATTTATGGAACAAGAGCTAGCGCGACCCAATCTGGTTTCATTTTCACGTTTTTTTAAATAATTTCCTGGTTGGAACTCTCAGCTACATATCACTTTTGAACTCAATTTTAACAATCTCCAAGATGAGTTGCAATAGTTTTGGACAGATAGTTTTGGTCAACTTGTTTTTGGATGCACATTTGATGTCCCACATTTGGGTGGTTTACTCTACTCTATGTAATGTAGACATCATCGAGAACTAATAAACTATTGTTTTGCTAACTAGTTTCTCATTTAGTGGAAATATAACAACAAAATTGTTATCGTACAATTTATTGCCATAATTAAATGCCTGTATTGATTTTCTAAATTCCGTAAGTCCGTGTACAACAGCAACAACAACCAAAAGCCGGTTGTCACCCCCTCCTCCCCCCATTCCACAGTGGATATATGAATAATTGAATGGAATTGTTTGCTATTGAGCTTACTTACAAGCGTGTCCTATGTAATTTCGGATACAACAGTCGTGAAATAAAACGAATGACCGATAATAAAAACAATTTCCTAACAGCATACATATTCATAAATTCATGGATTTTGATGGAGACCGAAATGAATAATAACCAAACGAATAATACTTGGCAGTGTTCCATACATCTAGATACGTACCGTGGAATGGATGGATATATCAAAAGGACTTTTACATCATTGCCTTCGCTTCGTTTCTATAATAGATGCCTCAACGACGATAAGATCATTGAATCACAATTCTATTATTATGTTATGAATGAATGAGTCGTTATCGTTTATATTTATATGTGAACTCTGCACAATGGAGACGTCCTGCAACAGATACATTTATTTTCGACAATGCCATCATTTTTAATTGCTCCAATTTCTACTCTTTCTCGGCACCATACATTCCATGACGTTCATACACCTGTGGGCAGTACAGTATATGGCCATTTCCATCTTCAGTGAGAAGTTTTTATCAAACATTTGAACATTTGCCAGTGGTTCAGCGAGTAATAAATATTTAAGTGCTCGGTAAATACCTTTTCTGCAACGAATCTGCTAAAAGTGGACTTTCTCATGCATCATTTGAGTGACGTTTGGGGTCTTTTTTGCTTCGTTTTTCTATATTTTGCTTTTTGCAACTAGTGACGAAATGAATTCCCATACTTTTTGTCACTCCATTTTTGAACCATTAACCGTACAAAGCCCAATTCTTATCGAGCAACCATTTGTAACCATTCAGCTATTGAGATACATAACCAATTCCTTAAGCCTACACAAATCCAGTCTCATCGATTGTTCATAGAAGTTTTCAGTTTCAGTTTCGCAACTAGCGATTTTCGCAGAAAACGTTGTATCGAACAAGCTGGGAAAATATGTGTTTTTCTCACACGATGTGGTTAGAATCACATCTAGTTCGACAATAGCCACCACATTTTTCACTTGGTGCATAAATAACTATTTTTTGCATCTACTAAGCAGAAGCACGTAAAGAACAGTATGGGCATATCCAGGTAGCTCAATCGGCAGAACATTGGACTCCATAACCTATGGTTCTCGGGTTCGACTCTCAGGTTTTTT
>JANTFA010122113.1:0-13649 GCA_026413405.1 Phytosciara flavipes | reverse complement strand
GTTTTCGGCCCCTCGAATGAAAACTCACATGTGTAGCTGCTTTGAACGATTGATTTAAGGCATTTTCGAATGTCTCCCTCACTTCGTTCGGGCTACAACTCGCGAGATTGCCTAAAGTCAATCGTCCAAAGCAGGTACACAAATGACTATTGTTGTTGACGAATGTTTCGAGAATTTCTGTTGGTTTTTTTTTACTTGTAAGTTGTGATTAGTTTTCTTGCACCCCCGCTTTCAGTTAGCATATTTTGATTTTATCTTGCCATTTACTTATGTAAATTTAATGAAATTATGTACTTGTAAAAGTGAGTGTACCTCAAATTACCGTAGTTCGAGTTGATGAAACGTTGTATGGATCACATGTGACGGCGTAAAAAATTCAACCTTGTGCTATTGCAGTCCTTGCCTTCGGCGCGGACAGCAACTCTCGCGCACGGTTGAATTTTTTTAATTTCGTCCCTTGTGATCCAAATAACTATTACGGTACTCAACAAAATGGGGCTGTGGAGCGATTGGCAACAGCGATGAAACAAAACTTCGTGACAGTTTATGAGACTCATGAAGTCACTTGTGTGTTATAAGCAACCCGCTTCGGAAACTGTTATTTTGACTCGTGTAGTTGCATACCTTGCTTCGGCTCGATTATACAAACTCTACACTACACTATCAAAACAACAGTTTCTGAAGCTTTCTGCTTAAATACACACTCGTGAGTATCACAAGATGTTATCTCATGTGATAGATTGTGGCAATTGTTGTTGTGACTACTGCAAATATCAGCGATGGCGTTACCGGCAAGTCGTCAATCGAACATTTTCTTAAGGTTTTCGATCTAGTTGTCAGGAAAATATTGTTCTAATGAAGTGGCAGAAGACTCATTGGCCGACAACTTCAGTCAGTGTCAATTGTGAGAAATATCACTCAAATCTTCACTCTATAAATGACTTCCGTCACATCCACATCCAAGGAAATCCACTGTTATTTTCACGTACGGAGAAAAACTAGCAATCCAATGTACAATACCGTAATAGTTACATTAGGAGCCGAAGGCCCTATCATCGAAGCAACAAGCTGAAAGCAGGTGTACAGCAGATCACACGTTTAAGAAAAGCTTTTCTTACAGTCATATGTGCCTACATTGACTAGTTTGTGCTACACAAAACCTTGCATCCTATGAAGAAAATGGTTTTGTAGACTAATGTCCACAACTCAATTATGACAACCAAAAAGGACTGCTGTTTCCGTTTATCAAGTAAAAAATCTCACATTGCACTGAAAACTTAATTTACACTTGATTAAAGCCTCAATACAGTTAAGAAGTTAAAATGTGTTTTTCAAAGAAAAAAGTTCACCCGTAACGACAGTGAGGTAAAGAAACCACTTTCGGAGGCATTCAATTTAAAGAAGAAAAAGAATCAGAAATAAATGTTTGCGTGGCAAGAGGCGTAGCTCTGCCTCTCACTTTCGTACCTGAAAAATTAGTGAAAATGAGCTTGCATGAAGTTAGTATGAGTACGTTACTCGGGAAAAGTAATTTTTGACGCGAGGGGGTGACCACTGGCTAAATATCTGTCCCTACAATTCCATTTCCACTACCAAAGCATCGTAAGCCTAATGCCCGTGCCACAATCATACACAAACGTACACTACATAGTATGGCCAATATTTCATACATTTCGTCATTTCTCAATTTCTCAAATTTGTTTGACATTTTATCTGTCAAATTGTATGGAAAGTCGAACTCAAGGGCATATGAGTGATACTTTTTGTCCAAGACATTCTTCAAATCAATTTTTACCGCGAAGCCATGAAGGCACATTTTAGGCAAAACGACAAAAAATATCGTAGACACCAAGATCGTCATTTTTCTTCGCGCTATCATTAAAAAATTGATTTGAAGAATGTCTTGGCCAAAAAAAATATCACTCAAATGATGTCACGATTCTTTCGAAAATTTCACTAAATTCCAAAAGTTCCACAAATTCCATTTCTTATTTCCAAAAATGTTATCGGTTTGTACCAAAAATTTCAACAGTGCAGTGGTTAGGTTACCTCTTCGTATTGACGAATTCAATTGCAACCCCTGGCCTTCATTCAACAATTGTCTGATAAGGCATTTTGGACGTTTTTCTTGTTTGTTTGTTTACTTACCACTTGATCGTAATCGTTCCTGTGGATTGACATAGTGAATTCTTCGCGAATTTGTCGATTCTAATGGAAACGGTGATGCCTGTCTAAGTTGTAGTGGTGATCTATTACTAATGTTCGGAGAGTCGTTACTCTGGTGTTGTGACGATGAATACAACAAAGTATCCGTTGGTTGTGCATCATCTGGATTACCATCAGACCGATAGTTATTTTCAATATCTAGAAATAAAAAAACATGAAAAAATTGAAGTTTCCGCTTTAGTTAATGGCTGTTATTTCATTAATGTCTAGCCTATTTCAATTATAAAGTACACTTTGATGCCATCAATAATTTACGTTCATATTATTTAACGTTTAAATTGATCGCTTTTTTTCAGTTCAACAAATGGCTGAAAAATGTTCCATTTCGATGATGATTTTTTTTCTTATTTATTTGAAAATTACTATTTCCCTTATTATGTGTGCATGTTCGCATTGGTTCCGGTCACTCTGCAGTGTATCAAACCGATAAATGTAATTTCCCGAGAATAAAATATTTATTTCAACGTTCAATATATGATACATGTATGCCAGTCACAGTGATAGGTATAATACACCGAAGCGTACTATACTTTCAGTGAAATTCGCAGAACATATTACCTGGCGTCATTTGCTATGAAATTATGTGATTAAAATTTCATATTCAATCTAGACGCTGCGCTGTGGATATCCCAAAGGACATACATTCCTAAAGTCTTATAAGAAAAATATTACTTCGTTGTTCTCTTTCGCTTTCTTTTTTTTTAAACTAAACGAGTTTTATGCAACTTGAGAAAAAATACCGTGGGATTTGATCTCATTCGTCTTGTATTTCGCTGAAGTTATACAGCCAGAAGGGACGACGTAACACAAACGCAATTTCACATGGAAAACAATAGCATAATTTTAATATATATTCAAATAAAATATGTTTGGCGCTCGCGTTTAGATTAGAAAATCCGAGGTAAATTGGAAAATGCTCGTTTACACTTCTATTTACCTGTGATGGAACACGCTAAGGGAGTTGCCAGATGAAATGCCTATTACTTACAGTAAAATTGTCTATTTGAAATTGCTCTGCTGAAGATGGTGTTGACTTATGAGAGTGACAGTAGTAAATTATGCAATTAATTCATGCTTCGAGAATGCGTTTTCGGTGTTATTTTCTGAAATCTGCTTAGAAATTGTAACTTTCATCGATTTCAATTCAATATCAATTTCGCATGTTATCATGATGAATATCGACGATAAATCGAGGGGTTACACAAACAGTTTCACTAGGAGAATAAATCTCTGAATCTATAAGCTGCAAAAACTTTGAGACGAAATTATATTTCGGTGCCACAGACTTGTAAAGGCTAGAGAGTTACTTCGTCTTTTCCATTCCTGCAGACAATGGAATTGTATGTCAAAGTTTATCATTGGGCTTTAGGTTACAACTATTGATATCAAAACTCAAAAGCGAACGAAAACACAAATTAATTCAAAGTGAAGAATATCAAATATGAACTAAAATCAAGTCTTGATTTAAGTAATAAATTTTTGGCCTTACTTCAACCGTTAAAAAAATCGGGTGACAATAATTCTGAACGGTTTGTAATGGTAAAACAAGCGAGGAACTGATTTCGCACAAATTTCGCGCCTTTCTAAAGTAACCTTCTAGCCTCTGTGAACCTGAGGCAAGAAATGTCCACAAAACCATGGAACTTGAGAGTTGTCAAAAGTGTAACTTAAATATATTTGAAAATGAAAGGAAAATGTTCGTTTTTATAAGTTCGTCTGCATGTAGAAAGAACTTGTCAAGCTGACTCCCACAAAGTTGTTCTATATTTTGTCTTATCGATTTAGCTCGATATAACACGACTTGTTTGAGTAAACCAAATGGCGTATGCGCAGAGAACGCGGACGGTTTTCTGTATTCGTCTCTGAGGGTCTAAGGAAATGTAAAAACTTTCTTTTTCGTTAATTTTTACAGTTCAGATAATCGAACCGAAGAACATTTGCGTGTGATACAAAACCGTTGGTCTTTCCAGACCATACACAAGACTTCAACCCATATTTCTTGGTTGACTATCTGTATCCTGTATCTGATGTTTCCAGGGGTGGATACTGTAGTAAGAGGAAGAGGTAAGACTCCATGAATATTTATTTATTGTCCAGAACGTACAACAACTTTAAACACTAAGGAAGTGGTGTGTAGCTAGAACAACCATGCCTGGCCACGTTTTTGATCGACATTTTAAAAAAATGTAAAAGCAAAGATATATGAGCAATTGTAATTGTCGATCCTAGCAATTACTTGGCAGTAGAGTCTACGATCAACAAGCGAAATATAACGTTTCATGAAAACTCGTGTGTTTCCTACGGAATTCATCACTCGTTCGTTTGGCGTATCGTTCACTGTCTTGGGAAGGGGTCTGTAAAATTGATGGTGTGCTTCTGCATCAGGGTTTGTACATGGGCGGCTGTACTAATAAATTAACGCAATTCTTTCAAATCTATGACGTTTTAGGTAGTTCTGCGGAATTTAAGGATTTTGAAGAGTTTTCGAAGTAGTGACAGTCACTTTTTTACATATTTCTCTGATTCTATCCGAATTTC
Source organism: Phytosciara flavipes (assembly GCA_026413405.1). Taxonomy (NCBI): domain Eukaryota; kingdom Metazoa; phylum Arthropoda; class Insecta; order Diptera; family Sciaridae; genus Phytosciara; species Phytosciara flavipes. The sequence goes on along the minus strand of JANTFA010122113.1, from coordinate 8,885 downwards.
ATTGCTGGAACCCAAGAACCCGTAGAATTCAAAGTGAATTGGTTCGATCTTTCTACCAAGTCCGACTGACCTGCTCATCTCCTCTCGTTGGTGAGTAACGCGTAACACTGACTTAATTGAAGACAAAAACGATTTTCTAATTAGTCCCAAAAATCATTCCAAAAAAACCCCGTGCCGAGATCGAAAATGAAACAGCTCAAAAAACGTTTTGAAATTAAAAATTTAGTTCGTCGTTACAGCAATCGAATAACATTGTTTTTGTGTAAAATGTAAAATGAGATGAATAATTTGCATTTAATTTCGTCGAAATATTCAACTGACTCCCCAGTTTTCCACATATTCGTTTCACACACCCAGCTCGACAATAAATGCAACATTTGGGGGGGAAAAAAAACCAACAAAAATTCTTGCTGTTTTGTGTATCGAAAAAGTTGGAAAATAATGAACCAACGTGAAAATTTTTAAATCGTGCAAATTTGATAATCGTTTCACGATCATTATACACAGCCATTCATGATATTTTGCTATTATGTTCCACTGAAATTACATTGTTGTATGGAATGCTGTTCTCCAACGCCAGATGGTAGAACGAGATAGAGAGAGAGAAAGAAAGGGAAACAGAGTGAGTGGAAACGAAGTTGCATGCAAGAGTCTTGGTAACAATGTACTTTTCATTCTTATAGCACCGAGGAGATTTTTGCTAAAACCTCCCACTGACAACGCTTTTCAATTGACGCCAATTGTACCCTAAGCGCACATTATGCAAATCATTTTTCAGCAACGAAATATAAAAAACTCTTCTGCTTGGGATAATATTTATTGTTCGAATAGAAAAACTATATGACGGGAAAATTCATTTTTATACATAATCTAGATGTGCTCTGCGTTATGAATAGGAAATATGCCTGCCTGCCCTGCCTGCATCAAATTGGGTCAATGGTACAAAGTAAAAAGGCAGACATGGTTGGTTTGGAGAGTCTTATCTTCTGTGCTGTACACACACATTCGAAAGCTCAAGTCTCGAATTAATTAAACTTTGTTGCATTTTGACAATAACAGACTAATTTTGGAAAGAGTGTGGCTCTTTCCACTATGAAGACCCCGTGATAGGGTTTAACGGAGCATCGACAAATCGCCCGTTGGGGAGTTCCTCGTAAAAACGACAAAAAAAAACTGACGACGTCAGTACACAAATTTTGTATTACACAAATATTATTCAGCATAAAGTTTGATAAAAACTCGGTTTTCATCGTACAATTATTTTGAACAAGGTTTTTAACCTTTACACTGCACAGTAGTACAGTCTCGTCTTGTTTATGAGAAATCTTTCTTTTTTGTAAATTTATTTTTGGACCGAATTGTGGTTTGATGATGTGAATGTGACGCGTACGAGCAGTGCATCGCACATAGCTTAATGTCTTAAAGCTTCTCTGTAAAGGATTCTCCTTTGGTAAAAGTGCTTACAGCAATTTCGATAGTCCCCTACGAAGTTTAATTTTTTGAAAATGCAACTCAAAATAATCCACAAATTCAAGTTAAATGCCCAGGAAACACTAAAATCCAAAATGACGGTGGGCACTCAAAGCACTCAAAGATATTCTACATTGCCAAGCGGTGCCAATTCCTTAAATTACGAACTACCTTCGGCTCTTTCGAAGTTCAGAGTCGTTTGTTGAGCATGCTGTCTTGTGAAGGGTGCTAGTCAGACCAACTGACGGGGACCGCTGGTAGAACCTAAGATCGAAACAGCGAATAATATTTTTCTGTCTTTTAACTCACTTAACGTGAACCATGGGAAAGGGAACTGTAGCGATAAGCTTTGGTTTGATTTTATTTTTGTGTTTCTTTTCCGCTCACCGCTGGAGCTCTCCTCTTTTGGATTGCCACCCCCTGTCAGTTTTAAGACAGGCTGAAGAGAAAAGGATCACCATCATCAATTCCTGTTTAGCATACGAATGATGGATAGTCACAGTTTACGACGAAACAATGGCTGAAACCTACAAGAACATAATTTGATAGAATTCACATTCACAGTCTGAATTTGTGCGCACGCTTCTCGCTAACTCCCATCGCAAAGATTTTGCACGCTTTTCGTCAACACCTTCTCCCACTCAGGTGCGTGCGTAATTTGTGAATGGCCTAAGGGACGGTCGTCATTATCTTTCGAACAAAAAAAAGGTAACGAAAATCTAATGAGAGATATTGGCAAAAAAAACTCTACGTTCAATGTACGGCCGAGTAGCTCGACTTAGAGCCCCGATTTCGATTGGTCTAGTCAATACATTTCATTTGCACCATCCATCAACTTTGTACTGGCAATACCAACGCAAAAACTTAAACTAGCATTTGTGAATACAAATCGAGGAAAGCAAGAGTCTCATCGAGATTGGTTCCGTTTTACTCAAGTTATCGTGATGACAGACAGATCAAAGGACATTTTTTTATTGCTGATTTAGCATCTGGTAGTGACCACAGAAGGTTCGCTCTTACTCATGGATTCAAATTCGACGTGTTACATACGTAACAGTGAGAGCATAAAACCCTCACACTTCGTACGTGCTTAGAAACGTGACGTCACTTGTGTACGACCCCTAATAGAACCTTTAAAATTAACACCTCAAAAACTGTTCAGGCGATTAATGTAGCTACTAAAAACTTAAAAAGTAGAATTAACCAGATATTTGATTCAATACCTAATGCTCTGTTCGTTGCCATTGACATTTCACACTGCCATTATACCATTCTACGTATAATATTTGTGACATGTGTAGTTTGAATGTGCTCCCAGGAGCTAATACAACACAGAATCGAGCAATGATGTATTCTGTTCATACAATACTGTGTTGGTGTGATTAATGATGAACTTTCACGTTGTCGTTTACAACGATTTGTTTCATGTACAAGGACACGAGACTTTAATAAAATGTGGATTTTGAGTAAAATAAATTTTTTGCGATGTATTTTTTGAGGCTGCAGGCGAAAGGCTTGAACGACAAACTTTATTCTAAGAGTAATATTGTCAAAACTCAAACTGTAACTGAAACTTAGCTAATTGAAAGAAAGTAAAAATTCTATTTGTAAATTGTGTTTGTCATCCTTGGTTTTAAATCTGTCCTTTAATAAAACAGCCACTCAAATTATGGTTTGTGCTTTGAAGGTTAAAGTGGTGTGTGAGCGTGGGTCCGATGTTCAATATTTTAAAAATAAATGTCCAGTCCTTACCCCAGTATATTTATGTAGTACACCTACAGTCACTGCTCAGCCTATCAAATCATAATGTAAATTATAAAGGGAGAACGTCTATATTCGATAAAGTTCGGTGTGTCTGTAATTGTCAGAAGTGTCAGTACACGCGTTGATGGTTATTTGTGTATCTGCTTTGGACGCTGGCTGTAGTCCGAGCGAAGTGAGGGCGATAAACAAAAGTGCCTAACATACAATTCAAATTTCAATGAATCATTTTCAACAATTGTCATTTACTTTTTATTTTAAATATAGCCGTGGACTCTGGAGAAGATTTATTTCTCTATCCTTGCAACTGACTTTTCGTTTTGGTTTTCTTATCCGTCCCACTTTGATTTCGTTCATTTCATAAACAATTATAATAAAGCTTTTGTTGGTGGACTAGCCGTTCAAAAATTACGTAACGTCAGAGAAAGGATCTGCTATTTTGTGACGAAGTGTTACAGGGAAGTCAAGACAACTATTTTCAACAAATGCTCGCGAAATTGTTAATTTAACAGTTCGTCGAAATGCGGGGACCTACACTGCAGCGAGCTTCTTAGCAGATTATATTCAGATTTGTCGATAAATTTTCCTCAGATCCAGTCCGTTAGGTGGAAGCAGCGATAAATACTACACGACAGTGTAGATGTACTTCGTTGAAGTGAAGTTATGTACTCCAGTCGAGAACGTATCAGTATGGAATTGAGCACGGAGCAAAAAAAAGGGCTGGATTGTCGCGCTTTCAATTTAAAAGTCTTACGAAAAATGGTTTGGCGCTTACAGATCCATAATTCGACGTCCACAAGGGCGAAACATTTGGTGGTGGTTGTGGTTACGCAAGTCGAAAAACTGATAGTATGGTTTCCACGCTTGAATGCTGTTCAAAAATCGAAGACCTAATTGAAGGTGGTTAAAAAATAGCGTGACATAAGATATAGCCCTATTGAGCTAGCGTGATACTAGTGTGCCAGGGGGGAGATGGGTTGTCCTAAAACTGTCAATTTTAGCGTTACCAAGTCTATTCACGGCCTCTCACATCATTTGTGTTTGATACGAAATGTTTATCTCACGTTTCGCTAGATGAAAGAACACTAGCCAGAGCCGCATTCTGTCAATAGAGACAGATAACATGTGAAAAGTCTGCATATTTTGTCAGGATTTTCAACATTATTGACACATCTAGGGACAGTTAAGTACTTTAACAAGATTTTGATGATTAACGCAGAAGAGAGAAAGAGAAAAAACAACGCCAGGACTAAGACATATAGAAGGGTCAGTCCTTATATATTGACAGAAATATCCAAAACAAAAATCGAAATAATTTTTACTGCTCGAGAAAGGGATTAAGTGTACAAATCCGATTCAATTTGCTTTACAGAACTTCTTCTATCATATTTGGTGGCCGTTTTTTCCCATTATAATACCATTTCGGAATTCTATCCAAATCGTAATTGACAATGTCGTACCCTTTTTCATTATATTTCCTCCTCTCTCTCTCTGTCTCTATCTCCCTCTCTTCTTATTCGTGACAATTTCGACAACCGTTCTCATGAGTGTTTTATCTAAAATATTGAAGACGTAAATACTGTTGATTTCAACGTCCATGTGATTTTTGTTTTAAAAAAAAGGAAAGTTGAAAAGCACATCACTATCATGGTGCGTCGAAAACTGTGGGGGTGCTTAAGTGGACTTAAAGATAATCCTTAAAAATGTTTTTTTTTCTTACTTGGATAAAACTAAGCTCTAATACAATAAACATATACAACGCAGCATATGTTCTCTCTGGCATCCATGTCGATGTTATTTACGGACAGATAGACTTTGAGATAAAGAAAATTGTATCGAGACAGTCTCGGATTTAGATATTATTTATTTGATTCGTGTTTTACTACCAAACACGAACAGGAAGCGAAAGAGGAATGGAAAAATTGTATCGAATATGTGTCATGTCCAATATTCTCAAAACAAACACAAAAAAGGAGAAAGAAAGAAAGAAAATCATTGTTGTTGACAAGCTAGTATAAAAGAGTGACTCACTTGATAGCTGTTGACTTTGAGCAATCAGCTGGGCCAGCAATTTCGTATCAAATGATGGATTAATTGACCCACGACCAATTCGTTCGTCGTCTTCGCTGCTACTGTAACCATGTTCGTGTCGCCATTCCACGGAACGCTGACGCCGGATCTGACTACCGACTGACAGACCGCGCGATCGTCCAATTGTTCCGGAATGGCTTGACATGATTAAACACCAGCCAATAAACTACAGTTTCGTATCATACTATTCGATTCATCTGGAATATGGAAAGAAAAATTTGTTTTATTACAATGGCGAATTTTGGAAACCGAGCACCATTTTCATTTTCAACTTTTTCAACACACACTTTTGACAACTCTCAAATTCTCTAATTTTGTGGACATTGTTTCGTTGACATTTCTTGCTTACACTTACATAGAGACTAGAGGGTTTTACATTAATATCCGCGAAATTAAAAACCGACTAGAAATTTAAGAAAACAAAAAAAGTTTTTCAGTTTGATCTTTTTGACCTTGTATTTAATTTTTAAGAGGTTGGGGTATTAGAGGAAGGATCAATCTAATGCATGAATCTGTGATTCTTTTTCTAATCTCGACTTTTGAGTTTAAAATATCGCTTCGAAGCAGACCGTTATTAGGGTAAACTCGAGGGGTGGTTCACTTTATTTAGTCTATTTTGTCACTCTGTATCTATTTTAAACCTTAATTGTAGTGGCCTTGAACCGTCTAGAGTCGTTGTCGAAGCCGCAGACAGGCCCCGACCGGCCCTATGGACGTTCGGGCGACGCCCGAAGGGCTTTTGATTTTTGTATTGACAAATGCTAACGATGGGCTTTTCGCCAATTTTCTTCATACATCGCCCGAACTATACTGTTTTTCGAGCCAGTCCGGTCCTGGCCGCAGAACAGTATAGTCGACGTAACACACTTCTTGGGCTAAATGGACTAAACGGATTAAATCGTATTGGACTAAATGGACAACGACCGCTGCGGTTTTCGGTTATTTTATGAATTCCGCACACTACACTCGACACCAATACACCAATAGCATAACAATTCACTCCAAACAAAGCTGATTATGTTTCATTCAGTCTCATTTAGTCCATGAGCCTTAGAAGTCCGCCACCCCTCGGGTATACTAACAAAACACGCGTGATCGCGCGGATCGTTTTTTGAGACCCTCATCATTTCCTTAAAATGAATGAAATATTCTGAAGTCTAAGATTTTCTTTTCCAGGTTAAGAAAATCTCGATGAAGCTCAAATTATGAATTCATTTTCGCCAAACATCTTGACGACGCATAATCCTATCGTCTGCAGGTGTATGTCAAAATGAACAGAACATGAACTAAGTAAAATGTAAGAGATAAAACTCCAATGTTCTCTTCAATTTCAAGTTTGTTTTAAATTTTGCGCCTTCCGAAGTAACTCTCTAGTCTATGCAAACTGTGGCAAAAATGTCATTTTAGCTGTCAGAATTTGTGGGTCCCAAAAAGGCGTAGGATCTATTTGAAAACAAAACAGTGCCACATATTATTGTAAACTGAGTGTATCCAAACGCGATTCGTTGAATGACTTTTAATTATAAATTCTATGCGATTAAATCTTGCAAATTTCAAATGGCACAAACATAATCCGAAAAACTTACTTCATTTGTCATATGTCTCTCATACACAAATAATATAAATTCATACGGAGTGCCACACACACACTCGCTTACATACGTGGTTCAACCATAAATTTGCATAAGCCTCATATATATATTCATCGTATTTTAACAATATCCAACCATTGAACAGAATAATTATTTTACTAAAGAAATCTCCCCATAGCCTATAAAACACACATTGCTCTCCAACACAATGATACAATATCGGACGCACACATTCGCATACATATTCACATGAGTATACCATACATCCCCAATCAACATGGCACTGTAGGGGATACATACGAACGAGGAAGAAGAATATAGAGGAAAAAAAACCGTATGGAGATGCAAATCCTTTTCAGTTATGTTGACAACGTCATTAATCATATTTATCCATATGCCCATCACAAGCAATCCATCTATTCATCCATACATCAATGGAGTGTGTACGGGGTTTTTAGCGCTTAAAAAGATACGATGTACAACTGTGCAGTGTACAGCTACAGCCACCACTCACATTCTATAATATAATAAAATGTTTGAAAAATATGCACGTTTAAGGGCAACAAAACTTTTTTCCAAAAGGTTTTTAACTAGCTTCTGATTTAAATGGATTTTATCCGAAAAGGAGTCGGCGAGGAGCTTTTGTCCCATTAGTCTGTATTATGTTTTTTGGTATACGCCATCCATCCATACAATGTATAGTTGAGAGAGAAATGGATCATGACATTATAATGTGTGAATAATTCGTCCTAACAATGTCATTAAGATGAAATTCACGTATCCACATTTAACGAGATTATGCAAATTGATATGATTCTCGGGGGGGTATTTTGTTATGTCTTTATAGATCATGATGTTTTGTGTACTCTGTGTGTGTGTGTGTACGTACATGAATGGATTGGATGTTTTTGTGCTTATGTGGAATAAAACGAATGATGTGGAAGATATAAGAAAGTTATTTGACAGCGAGAATATTTTAACGGCAAATGGATTTTTGAAATGATGCGTAGCGTTATATGTATTCGAACGTTTCAATAATAAACTTATCAATAATTTATAAAACAAATAAAAATGTATGAATATGGAATGGAGGCCCTGGTGTTTGGTAGGGGGAGGGGTGAGGCGGATTTGGTGATGAAAATAAAATTTCCATAAATAAAATGGCTAATGCCTTCCAGCCACATTTTAAAATACTGACGGAAATTGCGTAGCTTATCGGAGCATTATGCAATTAAAAGCAAAATTTTTGAATAAAATCTACAAACAGCAAATTTGTCGCTGATATTACGGTTTAGACGTTTTTGAAATGTTAAAATTGGTTGTCTTAATTCAATTTTCCCCGAACGAGTTTCACTGTGCGGAGGAAACTGTAACTGTGCTTAATTTGGAAACTTTTGACGAGAACGAATTGCCTCATCCAGTTAAATATCAAAACTTTGTTGACAAAGAGTAGCTCAATATCAAAAGGGTACAAAGACTTTCCCTTTTAACCTATAACACAAACAGCAGGCGTATCACTTTCGGCTGTTTATCAGCATGGTACAATCGTTAACTCTGTTGATAGTGGCGTTGAGTATTTGATGAAAAATCTGTTACTTCACTAGTCCATGGAGAATTCCAAATTTTCTGTAAGGTGCCGCAGTCTATGACAAAATTCGTTTGAATTTTTTTTCTAGTATTAGGACTTGCGTCAACGTCATTGTGAACCATTCGGATTTTGTACTTTTTTAATCAGATTGTAGAATTCGCGATACATGTTCAGTGTCTGATTTGAAATTTACTGCTCGGTGTTCGTTCATATTGGTTTGATTAACTTCGTGGATCTTTGAAGTCCTTTTCGTGCGAACCTTTTTCATTATTTTCGGTATAATTAGGGAATTCGGTATAAACGATTTCGGTAAAACCGGTATACCGAAAACCGGTTTCAGCACTTAGAATACCGGTTGTTACTAACTAGGTAAAATTTGGAAA
>JANTFA010122002.1:0-13649 GCA_026413405.1 Phytosciara flavipes | reverse complement strand
TCATGCAGATGGTTCACAAAATATTCATCGGAAAATACGGTCTACATGCGATGTCGCAGTTTGACTATTGGCACATCTCCTGGCAGTCAACTTCAGTTGCGGAAAGTCAGTCACTGTCCATACATTTCCAACAAACATGCGACAATTTTCTACGACAACGTAAGTTGACATTTTTCCGCCTTTACTTTGGAGATTCAACATCGCCAAACCGTTGTTTCCATACAGGTGACACAAACATATGAGTTGCTCAACTACTCGGAATTTGGCACCGAAGTGAATGGTCAGTGGTACACTTGCGATTTCACCGAACACACTGTACCATCTCGCCCCGAGCCGATCAAAGATCACAAATCGTTATACGAATCGGTGCGTTCGATAATCGACAAACGAAGGAATATCGTTCGAATGGAGAAGGTGACGAAGGGAGAATTGCCGAGGTGAGTTCAATGTTCAATTGTTGGCCGCAAATGGGGGTTTTCAACTCATTTTATCCAAAAACAGGATAGCGTTGTCACCGCCACCGAAATGCGAATGCAACACTAAGGCGCCAATGATTAACGGTTGGGAAGGAACGGCAGTCTTAACACATGGTTCACTGATACGATTCGGTTGCGTTTCGTATGTTTTTTCCATTGCTACGTCAAATGGTGATGGAGACGATGGATTTTAAAAACAATTTTGCGGATCGATTACTATTTTCATTGTACAGCTGAAACACTTGAGTACAATTTTAGGTTTTAATAAAAGAAAGTTTATTACAATCGAACATTTTGTGCAGCGTTTCATTTCGTATGCGAAGCGGTTACAATCGAAGTCCTGCTTTGGGTATAGTTTCACAACAAAAGATCCTACCAAAATTAGTCTTCGACTCAAGTTCTGATGATGTCAACTGTGGCTACGCATCGAACAAGTTTACATTACTGAGGAGCACTTTCGATTTGTAGACCCGTACGAAGACCTGGGCATCATGCTTTTACTGTCATTTTGTAAGATTTGCCTTATGGGAGGGTGGTATGACTAGTCAGTCGGAGAATTTTTCAAAAATTATTCGGAATGAATCAAAAACACTCGTGTAGACAATGGCTGTGCTAACAAACGTTCATGTGATTCAACTAATGAGTTGCGACGGTTAGTGAGTTCGACTCAACGAACGGGTCAGTGTAAAAAGACAAAAATCTCACCAATGTTGTCGTACTCTCCAATGTGGGCGTACTCTCATCCTAGCTTTGGGCGACAATTCCAATCTATCCTTGAAAAACAAATCCGGGAACGCTAACCAAATCATTGCTAACGTGAGAATCGAATCTCTGAGTAAAATCAGAGGAAATCTCGTGTGGTTAGAGATGCCGAATCAGCTCACGGTCCGTCATCGTAACGACTTCAGTAAAACGGAACAAACGTTAGTTTCATCAAATCATTTTATTAAACAAAGAAAAGAATTGTCAAGTCAAAAGTCACGGCCTTGCCGGTAAAATTATCAATAAAGTTCTGGTCTCGCCAAATTATAAATAAATTGAAAAATTACAACGTTCTCTTGAACGGGTTTGGTCTCGCCTTGAATACTATTTCCTCTCGTAGAATAGAAACGAAAGTGAACGTGCGAACGAAATTTAGGGATCATCATAGCAGAAGTCTCGCATTATTTCCCATTTTCAATGGTTTGTATAATTTTACATCCAATTAGTTTTGCAAATTAGTTTCAATATTGACACGACCCGTGAAGTAGCTATCATAAAATTTAAAACATTTTTTATCAGCGTCTGTACTTCTGACTTGCAGTGTTTTACAAAGTCTACTTCATTTGATCAGCAAATTTGGAAAATATTGATTTCGAATCTGCTACTTCAGTTGTTGAAGCATACATTTTACTATAAAAGCCGAATCGCAGTCCAATATTTTCATTTACTTTTTATCGGTCCTGTCGATTACAACAATCGGCGTCCGTTCAGCTAACTTTGCTCTATACTCCTCTATCAAAAAAAAAGCAAAATAAATTCAAAGTCTCGGCACTTGTACTCACTTCTTTTGTTGCTGTCGACATAGGTTCGGAATGAGTGACCGTAAATTTGGCATCGTTTTTGCTTTATATCGCCGTAGTCATTCCTCCATTTCTTCTTGGTTTTTCAACCGCAGTTCTTTTCGGTGGTTGTATAGTGCAGCCATGGCATACGCCCGCAGCGCAACTAAGGATGAAGCCGTTTGTGCAGAAGGTTTAACTGTTTTAGAGGTCGCACCAGTTGATTTTGGTTGGTTTCCATTTTTCTACTGATCGGCGTCATCGCATATCCATTTCAAATCTTATTTCAGTCATAGCTCAGGAAACTAAGTTCAAAATTACAATTTCCTAATTCGGTATTTGTTTTGCCAAATTCCGGTAAGTTTTTATGAAATTCTATGAAATTATATAACGTGTGCCATTTGTGACGCAAACTTTCTTTGTAAATTTTTCGTTGTTAAATTTTCAGCGTTCAGGCGCAAAATGTGTCACACAAAATGATAAAGCATAGTTAAGTGACACAAGCCAATGTAGTGAAAATTGTAATAAAATCTTGAAAGATTTGCATGCCACTATACCTTCGATAGCAAATAAAGCATAGTTAAGTGACTTTCCTGTGCATAGGATGAGTGGTTCTAGGTTTGTGATCAGGAAAACTTTTTATATAACGAAGCTACTTTCACCGGACCCCCCTAAATAAGAAAGTCGCATGTTCCATTGGCTCGATATTCTTTGATTGACTATTTTCACTGATAGTGGAACGAGTGAAAGTGTAAGCGATGCAAGCAATCTTTGATTTATTTCTTCAGCTGAATAAAAAGTCTTCGGAATAGAAACGAAATTGTTGGGAATCATTATCAGTTAGTAATTTTTTACTATTTCTAATTGTTTTCTGGTTTGTAAATAACTTTTTCTCTGGCTAGGTTGTACACACATTCATACCGCCATTGATGCAACTGACCGTGAAGTAACTACCATTCAGTTCATGTCCATCAAAATATAAATTCAAAACATTCTACTACTTCTCTTGATCAAAAATATTGATTTGGAATCTTTTACTTCAGTTGTTGAAGCTTGATTTTTTCTATAAAACCCGAATCGCAGTCCAGGGTTTTCATTTATTTTTTATCTTATCGTTTACAGCTCAGCAGTCCGTAATATTAACAAAAAATATCAAAAATTACAAATGCTTGCGTTGCAACCTAGCTGGGCAGTCGAATCAGAACCGATTCAATAAAATCCAGTGTAAGTTCAAATAATGTAGATGCCAATATAAACCATCGGCGATTAGTTCTAATAATGGAGATGCCGCATTCATATCCGATATTCACTCAACAACCCACCAACTTTCCACCTACAATCTAGCCTAACAGTATATATCGAACAGATCACAGTTGTGAGTCGAATGCGATTTTCCGTTCATTTCTTCAGTCATCATATAGACGTGGTCGGTAGAGGATCGTTGAGAAAAAAAGAGGCAACAGTAAAGAAAAACTGTTTTTTTTGTCTGTCTGTTCAATCTAGCCAAATGTTGCGTTCAATATTGCGGTCGATTCAAAATTGTTATTAATATTAAAGTGTGTGCCATGAAAATGTTCGTAATTTAAGCGCCTTATTTAGTGATATTCTGGTATTACATGGTTTGTTATCGTGTAAAAGAGTGTGAATATTTAAGAGAATTGTGTTGATGAATATAAATGGATTGGTTCTTAAATTGAAATTGAAGTGTTTGTGAAGTGTTTTTTTTCAGAAGAGTAGAAAAATAAAAAATAAATTAAAAAGAAAAGACAAATAGAGAAATGGTTATATAACATCCAGAGCGGACTCTATTTTAGAATTGAATTGGATTTTTATTGTCACGCAAATTTTATGCGAATTCCTATCTTATGAAATTCCTGCGTTTTTATTTCTTTAAATAAGAAGAAGGGAAAAAAACTCTAATCATTATGCCAGTTGACGATACAGTTTAAACTGCTGGGAGAAAATCATATGGTGCACCGCGTTTAGATCATTACTCGAATAGAATTGTTGTTGTCGTATTTCCATGATGTTGTTTGCATTTAAATAATTTTAGCGAAATGAGGTAATATTTATTTATCTCGAGGTTATAGCACAATTTTGTAGCGGCGGCAGACACACACATACGGTTTGAAATAAGACAGTTGGTGTGTCGATCTCTATACACACACACCATACTTTTTGAATAAGACAAGAAAAAAAAACGTCTTTTTATGGATAGACTTGAAAAAAAGACAAATCTGGTTTCGATTTTTGGTGAGGTGATTCAGTGTAACAAACTTATTTTTGGCCTCGTACGAAGTACGATGGACTACTAGGTTTAATGTGCCGTTTGTAACAATTGGAATGCAAGCCAGACGAAAGGTCTCATAGCATTTGAGGATAATTTGAGTAAATCAAATCCGATTTCAATAATTTGTTTTCCCTGAAACTGAAAGGTAGTCGAAATTGTGAGGTCAAGTTCGAGGATGCGCTAGAGCCCTTCAAGTGTGTTAGCGTTTCTGAAGATATCTACGTTGGAAGCGCAACTGGCAATACTAGAAAAAATTGCATTAAAATAGGGTCACTGTATTGTGAGCTAGAGGCCTGAAAGTGAGGTTAAATAGCGTCCTAATGGTTCCTTGCATATAAATCGAGTAAATATTATCAGGCTTTGGTGATTTCGGTTTCATTTGAAAGGTTTGGCCAATACCAATCCAAGAAAAAATGGATTTTATTGCAATAGGGTAAGTGGGTCACGAAGTAGGACACTTGGACTGAGGCCGCTACTCAGTCCTGATTGTTTTTTGTGTAAAACTCGAGTGAATTTTATTCGAATTTCGTGGTTTTGGTTTCATTTGATCGGCAAACAGAGTGCAAATAGAATGTGATGAAATGTAATTAAAGTAGGGCCTTACTTGGACGGAGGCCTTTGAAGGTGTTTCCTACATGTAAATCAAATAAACTTCACTCGATTTTCGTGATTTTTATTTCAGTTCCCTGTTAAAAATAATTAATTCGGGGCCTTGAACTAGACTAAGACCGCTACTTTACGTCTCTTTGAGTTTTATGAGACCTCACTTCTCGCGCTATGGGCGATTTACACAACGGATATGTTTCATACAGCTTTCTTGTAGGACTAGCGTTGCGTAGATATACTAGGGCTATGGAAGTAGTAGCGTTACATAAGCAAAGTAAACGGGTTCGCACGGGGCATCTTCGCAGCGTCAGCTATGTTCTTCTCTTGTTTTTATTAATCTTCTTCGGAAATTTATATATTCAACATCATTGGCTAATGTAATTAAATCAAAAAATTGTTTTCGTTTTATACAACTCACAGCGGTTCTGTATGATTTGATGAATCGGAGTTATATTGGGATATGCGGTGTGTTACACATAGTGTACGATTCCGTTCTGCTGTTGAAAAATAAATTATTTTTAAATGTGACTGTCTAGCTTTAGAGTCTTAGTGGCTTCATCATTTTTTTTCCCGAAAACATTAGCATCGACGGTGTGTGTGAAGCATTTATAGCACCGAGAAATATCTCTATCGTAAAAATCTATTTTTATAAAGAATTCTTGTAATAGAGCAATGTTCGATGTTTATCGATTGGAAAGCCGAATTCAATTTTTTCAGGAGTATATTGGATTGGTAAACGATTCGGTTTTGAAATATTGTTTTCCTCTCAAGGTTTTTATGGCGTTTTTTTACTCCTCAATGAAAGTGATGCAGTTAGCGGGCAATTATGACCTGTAATTTGTTTGTTTATTTGTGCTTTTTTCGTTGGTTTAGATCAAAGCCAAAGACTTAACTCATCTGGCAATGAAAATCTTTTATGCAGGTTTTGCAAATGAAAGTGAGATGAGTGCTCGAGCAATTCAGTAGATTTGTATCGAAGTTTATGTGTTCTGTTTTCAAAGGTCAATTTTTACCGTCTTGAGTTGGAAGTAATTTGTTTTGTGAAATTTGCAAAATTCAGAACCAAATTGAAGCAAGGGCAAAATTTCGGATTTTTATCACTTCATTAGTTTGGTTTTACTCTCTCGTTTAGCTCTGTATAACTGGGCTAAAGCTCGGAACAACTCAGGTTTTAGCTGAACCTGACCTAAATTAAAGTTATCAGGTCAAACCTGACCTGAACCCTGTCACACTTATACCTGAGAATAATTTCAGTTTTACCTGAAACCTCACAGGTTACAGAAACTCAAGTTCAGGTCAGGTCAGGGGAGCCTTCTTAAGATTACCAAACCTGACCTGAGTAATCAGGTTCTTTTTTGACTGCGTTCGATCGATTACGAGCCTTAGAATGGGCTGCGCAAGTTCCAACTTGGTTTTTTAAAGTCTGAAGTCAGATTTTTCAATGTTCTGAAATTTTGCAAATCGCTTGCAAATTATGTCACGAAACGACAACTTTTAGATATCCCCACTCTCCTATCATCTCACCAAATTTTTGGAATCTGAAAAGAATTGTACAAACTATCAAATTTTGGCCGGACTCCTTCCCTCCCTTTCGGAGCGTGACATACTTTATGAATGACGACTGTGACCTAAAGAAGAACACTGGAACAATTTGCTCACTGCCCGCTAGCTTAATAGAAATACGTTCCAGAATGTTATCACACACCCTAAGAATCATTACTTTCTTGTATGACTGATTTAACATGTTGAAAGGGTGACAATCGTTACAATCAATTCAACTTTATGATTCAAGCAAAGAGTCATAATCAAAATGATCGTCACGTTGCGTTATCAAAAGTTAATGTGTCGTCCGTTCTTAGAGACAATCGATCGACTTCGTATAAGAGTGTCGTCGTATCATATTCCTGGCCAAGCTGTAAAAATTGCATTAAATTATCATCCCTCATTATCACGAGAGTTTCCTGTCAGCACATTGCTCTTGAAAGTTGTGTGAATATAGTCAGCCGTATTATTATCGGGTTAGCCGGTATATTTACACTCTTCACAGGATGTCAGTGAGGCGTGTATGTATACATTCTAAGGGACCATTCACAAAATACGCACGCTCTGTAGAGGGAAGCGGGTCCCAAAAAAGTGTAGGCTTCATAATTTTTGAAAAAATTTTTCCATAAATTTTGGCATGCAAAGAGGGAGGGCACCCAAAGACATAGATTTCCGAATATATTTCAGAAATGTAAAAAATTGTACCTTTAAAATGACTCGATAAATTCTGACAATTCCAAGCTAACATCCAAACTTTGCGTTTTTCTGTTGAAAAGCAATTGTCAACAAATTAAAAATAAAACATCGAATATCCGGCCACGAGAATGTAGAAAGAGTTTTTTCTCTGTGTGTCTTAAATTTGTTCATTTATTAATCATAAATAATATTTGTGTTTGTTAAGAGTAAATATCATATGATGATGGTTTTCGTATACGCATGCATATAAGTTAGAGTTTGCTGACAATAATAATTCTGCCATTATCTTAAAGTCAGTCATTCCCAAAATTTCAACCAAATTTTTAACAAGATTCCAGCCACACATATCAACAAAAATGATGTAGATTAGTGAAACGAACTAGACCATTTCTCCTGTGTTATCAACGCCGCAGTCTCGCTACGTATAGATTTAACTTGATGTACGAGATCGAATTTAACGAGTGTACGAAATTTTAAATGAATTTGTTTTATTAAACAAAATTTAAAAAATTGAAAAAAGAAAAGAAAAAAAATTCCTGCCATTACAATATCGCAATTGCATTTTTGGATCAATTCCAAAACTTGAAATTATTTATTTGTAAAGTGTGTGTGCGTGTGTGCGTGCTGATTTATTAAATCGTCAATCAATATGATTCAATCAGTGAAATTGTGGTATGCTGTAAATCTGTTATTACTGGTGCAGTTCACAACGAAATGCAGCGCATTCAATGTGGATACGGTAAATTATATACGACACGAGGGACAACCGGATTCGATGTTTGGATTTAGTGTTGCATTGCATAAGGAACACCAGCGGAGTTGGTAAGTGAAGCGAAATGTTTATTTTGTTTTGGTCTCTCATCACAGAAACTTTTGATTACCATCGTTCGGTTGGTTGATTAGTCGAATTCTAATTAATTTCTTAGTGTCGTCGTGTTCCTTTTGAAATTAGTGCAACCGAGATATGAGTGTAAGACAAGCGGTACTAGTCGGTACCTTTTCAAGCATAACCTTTTGGAAAACATTTCAGATTGAATTACGAACACTTTGCGGACTAGCTGTTGAGTATTTTCAAAATATCCAGGTGGCGTTACTTTCTATGCATACTTTGTACTTCTTAGCAACGATTCTCTTTTCCACTACAGTCGATCGAGTGGATCTAATTTAAGAATACCAGTAATGGATTCCTATTTTTCTACATATGGCTAATTCCACGACCTTGTGCCGTGACTAACGAAATTGAGTCTAAAAATAGCTCGGAATCGGTAAGACTGTTAGAGCAACCTTCATGGAACCTGATCCAATTATTTACTAGCAAAGTTGGTTAGTTGCACGTGACAAAGTCATGGACTACTCTGCCGTACAAAGCATAAGAACCTTAAGAACCTTATAACAAAAGACTTAAGGTTCTTATGCTTAGTACGGAAGTACTGCAAATGGACCATGAGAGTTACATTTGGAGATGGACAGCAAACAACTGACTATCAACTATGCACTTTTTAGTGATAACATTTTTTTCCCGCCACGCGTCGCCTTTTCTGTTTCAAAAAGCCAATAGTCAACATGCAAACAAAATGCAAACCACAGCAAAGCTGTAAAATTTGGAAAACACAATATACATCTGCTATAGATAAGAACAACAAGAAATGAATAAAAATTTCCGGTTGATTCAATCTTATATTTAGCCAAATAAAAGAAGTAAAAGATTTGAAAACAGTATGTGAAAAAAGCTTTGATCAGAGATAGTAATAGACTCGATGAAAACACTATTGATATGCTTGTCGTATGTGACAGGTTAATATAGTTACCGCGTGCATTCTTTTGCTTCAACAATTACGAACATGTAGCACTGCTTGCTTGTATCTGTCGTTGCTTAGCTAAACTATCCATTTAGATGCGTTGTCAGATACCCTTTCTAAAAGAACTGAACTAATATGAGCGAATAAATCGGAAAAACGTGTAAAACACCATATCACAGCACTTGAGCTTCAAGCACCAACACTCAAATGTGAGATGTCAAATTTGGAGTCTGTCTAACGCATACAAAATTGCATGTGTCGGATGTTTTAACTAACACAGGTAAAACATGCCTTCTGTCTGTACGAAAGAAATGCAGAGTGTACTACGAATACAGTAGGCTCCCAGATATTTTCTACCATAGTCTAGTTAGAGGTAGACAATGAAGGTTTCGAATTTTGTGGCACGAAAAGGTATGAATTTGAGTTGACATGAAATACACAGAAAATATGAATTCCATTGCACTCACTATAACCAACCAGGACGCAAAAACACATTGTCCCCTTATTTTGTATGAAACGCAAGTGCGTTTTCATCATTGAAAACCTTAATTTCTGTGAGAAATTCAGATTACTGTGTCGAGAAGGCCACTTATTAAAAATCTTTTCTGGTACCTGTTTTTAGTGCGCAGATTATTTTTTATGAAGAATATTCCTAATTCCTGTGACATGACTTGATCAGCTTATGAGTGATATCGCGAAATCTTCGAACAATTTTGAGACATGGTGTTGGGGATTGGACCGACATCGTTCTTTTCGTTGGACTGTTGCGAGTGAGACGTCGTTGGGATAGCGTGAAGTAGATGTCTGCACGAAAAAGGCCAAAATCGTTTTTGATAGATATTTCGAGTGAGAACGGATAAATTGTGTAATTTATTACAGGTAGCGTGATCCAAATCGCATCGCGTAGGTTTGTGTGAAAGCTCATACTTGACGAAATTTATTTAATTTTTGTCAAGTTGAGCTTTCACAATAACATCACTCACATTACGCATTGCGCTCAATATAATTAACTGCTTAAGATCACGTTCCCATTTAAAATATGTCTCTGCTGATTGAAGCCGTTCAAAGTGAGTTCGTGTACATCTGCATTCTGCAGATTTCTTAGCAAATATCTTTTATATCTTAAAGCTATGGTAACGGAAAAATGGTTATCTCACCCAGCCAAAAAATGTGCACTGCATAACATTCAAATGGCATTTCTCGAGATATCTTACGCGTAATAAAAACGTTTTAGCAAATACAATTTGAATGAACGATATTTACGGTACTTGATCCCATTACCATTATCACTATGAAAATGTAATTGACTTATACCCAGTCAGCAGTATATTATGTTGCAGTCAGTATGCATACTAACTGCATTATGCAAGCTCATATCATAGTAGTCAGCAACTTTAACCACTTATGTGTAGTATAGAATTCATAAACTTGTCTGAAAAATTTAATTTTAATGAAATTTATTAGGTAATGCCCGTAAGTACTTACGCGCATAATGACATTCTATACGACCGTAATTAGATATTCATCGAGTGTGTAATGAATTGTTTCTCTATTATTTGATGGTATCTTTGGCAGTAAATAGTTTAACGTTTTAATTACATATAGGAACTTAGGTGGTCGAGTGAAAAGGTAGTGCATTACCTGCACATGAATGTTATTCATTCATTCACAGACCGAACTAAGTCAATATCCACGTAATAACTAATTACAGTAATTTAGACATTGCTATATGGCGCTACGCGCTTTTTGTGGCGCAATTGTTTTTAGGTAAGCAATAAATTCTGAAGTTAAATTTTTGCGTCTCGAATCTTTAAGCGTTACCCTTCCTGATATCACTTCTTTTGTAAGTAAAGGACTTGCGTCACTTTATCCTCTTTAAGGAGGATTTTGTCTGATGAGTGATTCCAAAAAAGTAGGGAGAATCTGAATCGATTCAGAAGTTAATTTCTAGAGTGGTAGAAGTGGTAGCTAGACTCTACTCGAACAATGGGATTGTATTCTTGTTAGTCTATGCACAGTTACTCACAGCAACTGCTTTCATAGCCAGAACAAGCCAGCACAGGAGGCCAACAACAAAGAAGTATATTGTTCCTCAGTAATTCATTAACTCGGAATCAATTTGTAGACTCGTTAAACTTACTGGTGCAGTGTTATAAGCAACTCGCTTTGTAAACTGATATTTTGACACGTGTAGTTGTACATACCTCGCCTTCGGTTCTGATAACGTGTGTCAAAATATGAGTTCAGTTTAACGAAAGGTTTTTGCTTAGCCACACTTGTAAATTCGACTCGTACTACAAAGTTGATACCTCATGCAATGAGTTACTTTCGCAGGGACCAATGTAATCTACCGTTTGTGCATTTTCTGAACGTAGTTAAGGGACTTTTCTAGATGATTTCCCGTCATACCTCAAAAAATCATGAAAGTTTCGGAGCCAGGTCCTTTCGAATGTGCTACTTATTCCAGACAGTTATTTTCTAGCATTGATGCGAATCCTATTACTTCATTTCTTTTAACACATCACACTAAAGCTATTAACTGTTTATTTTGATTGTTGTTGTCGATAACAGACGACAACTATCGGTCCGTGTAAAAGGTTTGAATTAGTTCTTTCGCAACATGCGTGTTGACTTATTTATTTACGACAGATGCAATTAACTTGAAGATAAATATACCTTTTTCCAATTACAATCTAACAGAAAAATTAAATGAAATTTCTTCCCTCATCAGCATTCACTTACATCGCTTCCATCGTTCTATTTTTAAAACTATAAATATCCGAACCTTATGTTTCAAATGGAAATCATAATATTTCTATTTTTGTGTTGTCATCATTTCAGTCAGTGTTGAAGATGGAACGGAATATATATATAGCGAGTATGGCTACGTGTATGTAAAGACTTTAAAAGAATAACAACAAATTCTGTTGCACCAACAGTGCATTATGACACTTTCAATTCTAGCAGAATTCACATTTCATTCGCGAAAAGTATCATAAATTTCCTTACGACAAAATCTGTCACATCATTTTTTTATATTTTAATTAATAAACTTCGAGGTGGAAAGCCGTTTGAAAACGAACCAACTCTTTGCAAATGGAAGATTCATTCTATATGCACATCTGTTTTCCACGGTAACGTTGAAAATAATCGAAGAAGTCTTTTTGACATCATATACAGAAGATGAATGGAACAAGCCAAGGCAACTCTCTAGCAAAGTCACAAATGTTGTTTACAAAATTAGAGGGATTGAAATCGGACAGTGTACCATGAGAATATTTTAACTGTACACCGTGTTATGCAATTTCCAAGCGTAAACTGTCTGATTTTGATCCCTTTTGTAATAAATGTTTGTAACTTTGCTAGAGAGTTGCATTGAATAAGCTAATGAAGTAATTAACATTTCCTGTAAATCGGCTTATAGAACAGAAGAAGTAACAGATTTCATAATTGGTGACATACTGTTTGCCGTTCGTTGTATGGTCATGCCTGAAAAATTATTTATCACCGATTTGCATAAAACCTTTCTGTTAAGAAAAGAGTACGAAATTTTCACACATTTCGTCACTGAGTTTAGAAATAGTTATTTATGTGACCGAGTGATTAATGAACCAGTGCGAGACTCCCTCCCACGATATCTTGAATCAGCGCTCAATTTTGCAAAAACCAGAATTCGAACACCCCACAACCGAGCATTTTAATTTTAAAACAATGCCATTCGACTCATATAGTAACACAATCGAACGAATACAAAGCTGCGCTTCATAAGAAGACATTACCAGTATCGAAATACAGCACAGTAACAGGAAGGTAACGCTGCTGTTTCAGCAAATCGGTTCTCTTTACATCACATTACAGTAATGAGTCATTATTGGAGGGGGCATAATTCGCCGGAACAACCTTAGTTAGTCAGAGACTCCATCTATATTTACTAGTTCACTGATTGTGTGATGTTGAGTGCCATCGATGTACATAGGAGTGAAACTAGTTAGAGTACAATACCAGCGTCTCCCAACAATATCTTTGTCGGCAAGCCGTGTGAAAGTTTTTTTCACCAACTACCACAGACTCAAACCAACTCAATCCGCTGTGTTTTGTATACACGTTTGACAATCGGTTTTTTTCTGACGCAGTTGGGTATCGAGCTCTCGCACTGGCAACTTCAGTCGCTTAGTGGAAAGCAGACGAGTTAGCCACTACGCTATTGAGTTGTTCGAGGGAGGCAATTCAACTTTCGCATCGGACAGGCAGTAAATTAGTTGAAGTTTTGTATTGGGGGTGGTGGAAAATATCTCCATACCTACCTTGGTAGAAAAATAACTATTATCACCGAGTTACATACAACGGTTTTCTCAAACCGTGCGACGAAAGTTTCACTTTTCGTCACTGAGTTGAGAAGAACTAATTTCCACAACACACCTTTGATTCAGCATAGCCATATCACTAAAATGTGTTTCAAAAAAAAAGTAACACACCGAAGCGAACATTACGCTTTTGAAATCTATTTTGAGATTGCTTCAGCCTGCCAAAATAACAAAAAAAAAAGAGAGAAAATCTTAGGTTAAACAGAACGTTTAATTAGCGTTTGGAATAAAACATCAATACGGGATGCGTATATTGTCGCTTCGGAAAATCTTTGTTTCTTACGCTACTTTTGAGATAATTTAGTAAACGGATGAGGGGTGACAAAATCACAAAA
>JANTFA010121891.1:0-13649 GCA_026413405.1 Phytosciara flavipes | reverse complement strand
GATGAATGAATTTGAATTGGCAATAAAAATGTTTGAAGTATAAGATGTTACGAAATCCATATTAAGTGTTGAATTATCAAATGTGGGTACTTAAGAGATTATCAGACATAAATATTTATGTGGTGAACAGTTTGAAGAAAAAGGAAAAAAAAACCAACCAACCAACCGACCGACGAAACGGAAAATATTATCTTCTGAACGTAGACCGACAAGTTGAAGTTTTAATAACGAAACACAATTTCATGACTGTAATACTGAAGTGGGTCTTGAAAGGTTTGTTGAACTTTTATCGAAGTTAAGAAAGAAAGGAGGGAATAAAAAAATCTTTTCCAATCTGTCCGACACAAAACGATTCACTGCAGCATCTAAGTCTATTTTTGATGGTAGACCCTTAAGCCGCTAAGAAACATTTTTTTTATATTTTTATTGGTAGATGTTGTGAGTGCCGCATTAAGAATTTTTTTTTATAATTCACTAGACTATTCCATGTAATTTACACTCAAAAGAACTCCGATATTAAATCGAAACGAAATTTTTGTACTCAACCAAAGTTTCACGAGAGACGAGATACAAACACCATTCGGTCGCAGATTGCACAGATTTCGTATTGTTTGTTCAACAAATTTTCTCACTTAACACTCATACAGTGATGTGAATGTATTTATGTGCCGACATATGTGGTAATCCATGACCTGGTTCCGTGACTTACGAAGTCTAAACCAAAATATCTCGAAATCAATTGAGTTTCTTTTAGAGCATTTTCGATTCATTCAAAAGCCGATCACCAAGAGACCAGAGGTTCGTCTTTTTTTATTATTATTAAGGCCAGCTATCTTACCGGAGTAAGATTCATACGAAGGCTACCGCTGCTAGGCTAAATACGTAGGAGGTCTTGCCAAACAGGCAATCGGCTGCCACACCACTTTTCATGCAAAAACTTCACCACGCCATACAAACTTAACTGTGGTGAGTTTTTTTGTGTTAGAGAGGTGTGACAACGTTTGCCTGAAAAAATGGCGTATGGCACAACCTCCTTAGCCTTGCACCGTTGGGCCCATTGTACAGCTGTTGATATTCAAATGTTCCCGCTTATTTCGAATGTACTGATTCTTGTTGTTCCCTGTAGATGGATTGTCAATTGTTAGTTTTTCTGTCAAAGTGGCAATATCCATGAGATATCAGTTTTTGTATTATTTCTAATATTTTGAAACCTTGCGGTCGATAGTCCTCAACGAGTATAAAACTTTACAGCCAAAACTAATCATCCTCATGATTAGGAAAAACCGTATGGACAATGTCTGTACCGGGAGTCGAACCCGTGAAGCATAGGCTGTGAGTCTGACGCTCTACGATTGAGTTACTTGGTCTAAGAAAAGCCCCACCGATTCCGAGCTATTGTAAGACACAATTTCGTTCATCATAGGACAGTTCATGGAATCGCCCATATATATCAGAGTCTTCGCGTGTGAGCTGTATACGAAAAATTTCAAATGTGCTTCATTTCACGACATCATCGCCAATATGAATATGTATTTTGAATGAATATACACAAAGACGTATGACGTTGGTACACAAGCATACGTTAAATATTTAATTACATTAACATATCAAGACAATTTGCATAAATCCGAATAGAAAATGTCATGACATTTATACGTCTACGTATTAATCGTATCATGTAGCGAATAAGTATTTTTCTCTCTTAAAAATAATTAACTTTTTTAATGTAAAACTTTTGATGTTTAGATGAAAATAACCATTTGTACAATTGCTTTGGCATATCGACGGCTATTGAATGATATTATGTATGCAAACAACAGCCTCAATTGAACAAATTTACAAAATTTTTCGCATTGCAAAAGTTGGTCATCAAAATTATATTTATAGTCCGCTGTGACTGTGCACAGATTTTTATTATTTGCTATTTCTTAATTTGTGTACAGATGATGCATCAAAATAGGTGTAATTCCCCCGAATTTTGATGATAAATTTTCAGATACATTTCGAATTTCAATGGGTAAACAGCAGTGGTCTTTTGCGAATGAATTTCGTTTTTACGAGAGATGCTAATAAAATGTTTATTTTATTCAAAACCGAACTAGCACCAATTAGATGAATACACTTTAACATCAACGCATCACTGACGTTGACAAATCGTATGGTATTTCGTCATTATTTTCTCGCCTATCGATGTCTTTTAATAGAATAAGTAAAGTTTCGCACAAGAACATTATTATGAATATGCTTTTGCAAGACCTCATCCCCCATGTAGAGCGTGCGTAATTTGTGAATTGCCCCTTTTACATTGGATGCTGCGAAAGTCATTCATTACACGAGGGAAAAAATTCTGTTTATCTTACCTAGGTAGCTCAATCGGTAGCGCAATGGAATAAGTTTTGCCGAGTTCGATTCCCGGAGCAAAAAATGTAAGCCATCTATGACCAATTAGTAGAACCAGCATACATGATTCATGGGAAAGGCGCAAGGCAGTTAATTAAATTGATGGTTTCGTGATTCATGACGTATGGGACGTTTGAACGGGCAATTTATCAATTCTCTGGACTACGAGATGCATGATAGTCGTATTCTCTGGTTGAGTGACTTGTATACGAAAGCACAATAGTCCCATTTGACGTTTAGATGCTGTGGTCCATCTCATCCATCTCATTGAAAACTATAATATGTCACACTCGGCTTTGATATGCAAAGTTTGCTTGTCGAAAAATTACCGAAGCTGGTTGCTCAAAAACATTCAGTTGAGTTCGCTTTTGTCAAAACATTGCAACTTTCGCATGGGGCAGGCAGTAATATAATTTTACAACGGATGCTTCGAAAGTAATGAATTACATGAGTGAACCATTGTCTTATACAAGCAAACACACGAGTGTGTTTTCGAGCAACAAATTTAGCTTCAGCTGATATATGCAGAGTCATATCTTGTCGAAAAGACAGTTACGGATGCAACTTGAGTATGCTTCCGTCATACAAATTATTTCCCAATTTCTGGTCTACTGCGTCCCACATGCGAGAAAAGAATTTCACATAAAACATTAACCGAAAGTATTCCACCGTATAATCGATCATTTTCACAGGAAGCATATTGCTCTGTAATGTTCAACTTTCGCACGGGGCAAGCAGTAAAAACAATGTTTCCCACTTCGACGTCTATGTGGTGTGGAGTAACGTAATTATATTGTGACCATAATTTATAGTGTGGCAGCCAAAGGCTATAAAATTGGTATAACTGTAAAAAAATGAGGATTGTATCCACCATAAATACAAAACAATACCAGCCAATCATCTCTTACAAACAAAAAAATGGTTTATTATCAACCAAAATTGCAAACAGTATTTTCCAAAACCGATTCTTATTTTCCATTCTTTTAAGTCCAGCACATTGAAATTAAACATTTCCAGTTAACTCCTTCAGGTGCTGTACCATATATGGCGCGTTCGGTTATATTGAAATTTTGTAGTTTTATTGCTATGCACTAATGGTGTTTCGCTTTTGTCTTTTCGAGATGTATGTCCACAGAGTACATAATTTATATTTTATATTACATTGTGTGTGGAACGAAACACAATCGAAAAGTCGTGACTGCATAATTTATTTTATTTCACTTCTATAAAACACCCCTTCATCTCTACTCTATGCAGCGCCTCCAATTGCTTTTTTTCGTTTGAGAGAGAGGAGGATGCTGTTGGTATTTCTCGCTGTTGTTGTTGTTAGAATGTGGCTTGAGATTTTCAACCATATCATACGATATTGCAGGATGGTATTTAGTGTGTGGCATTTGTAGGTTTTAGTGATTTTAATCTCTTTTAATTTGAAAGTTTTTTCTCTAAAATATTTTCTAATTGAACAGTGCCGTAGCTAGACCAAAATTTCAAGTTGAGCTGAGCTACTCTGAATTTATTCGAAGAAAAATCATCGATTTGAAAAGTAACTTTGTTTTAATTTCTTGGTCCATGAAGACTTGAGGCACTTAGCAAGAACACCAGATCAAGAGTCTAATGAGAGGAGTACTCAATACTCAGTTCGGCTGCTTTGCTTTCGTGGATTATCCACATAATCCACGAAACCAGCCAAACTATTCATAATACCTGCGTCGAAACACAACCAACAAACACTCAGTAGATGTGAAACCTCAGTCATATCTGCAAGTAATACAATCTTCAATGAGGTTTCACTGACTAGGGCAGAACGTATGAGGTCCTTCACGCGTGACGAGCCAGTTGATAATTAATTTGACATTTCCCCTGACACTTTAAATTATCTCAGGATGAGCTCTAGAATTTCCACTTTGAGCTCAGCTCACCTTCGCACCCATGTAGCCACGGTCCTGTTTAATTGAAGCAGCTTGGAAGTTTAGTCTACATATTCATGGCCATTGATTTTATTTGTTCGTGAAACGTGTCTTCAATCTCAAAATTTTAAATTAGTTTCGAGCACTAATTGATGTGTCACGAACTACTAAACTATATCACAAACATACACTGGGTCGTCCAAAATATGTATGTTATAATGAAAAACAATCGTAAGAAGAAGAAGAAGAAGTCGAGAAAAAAAAGAGTTGAAACTTTAATACACGTTACACCATAACAAATATATTCATCTAAAATAAACGAAACACGAGGAACATATTAAATTTAAGTGGTTTTTCTTTTTCGTTGTTGTTGTGTTGCTTTTTTTCCTCAACTTCTTCTTCTTCTTCTTCTCTCAACATCTTCAACCACAAAACCAATGATGGGTCCATTTCAATATGGCTACTCATACACGAAAAAAAAATATCTTTCGATCAACAATAAATAAGTTCTGAAATTATATTCTTACGAATAACCAAAATGGCCTCAACGATAAAACGTTTTTTTCCTTCTTCTCTTCTTTACTTTTTAATGATCGAAAAGTTATATATAATATGACGTAATGTTTGATATAAGATTGTATAATGGACACATATATATAGCGCGCTATCATATGTTTTTGGATTTTTATATATGCCAATAATGAGAGTCAGAGATGGATTAAGAAATTGATTAATAAAATTTAAGAGAAAAATTTCACAGACGGGGAAGTATACATACATCACCGGTGACCGGTATTATGTTTACAAGTTATCGAGTCTACTACTTCAATTCGTAATTCTTTGTAATGAAATCGATCAAGAATCTTTTACTTCATCAGTCTTAACATACATTCCCCTCTTAAATTCATACTTGCAGGAGCTTATTGCTCATAATTGACAAAGCTTCCGTTAAAGCAGACAACTTGCGTTCCATATTTGAATAATTAAATTGGTACATGCGAATTTTTAGCGAATTATAAGGCAAATAAAACTCATTCAGAGTCGTTTCAAATGGACTTTTATAATGTCAATTAGAAATTTCCAATAATTAAAAGCAAAGAATTTCCAGCCAATTTGAAATCAAGCCAAATAAATCCATTTTCATTTTTTTTACAATTCACTTATGCCAGCTAGGGGCTATCCACAAATAACGTCACGTTTTTTCATTGTTTCCATCAGATTTAACCAACCCAAAAAGTATCAATTTTCGATGATAAAATTAATGGCTGACACCCCAGCATAACTTGAATTCGGTCGGCTATACAGCTTTCCAAAATTGTCCACTTTTGAATTATTGAAGTTATTTACGATTTAAATATGATGACAACACTGAAAAAACGTGACGTCTTTGTTAATGGAAGGCCACATATTATGGGTCATTCACTAATTACAAACGCTCTACTGGGGAGAATGGCTTGCTAAAATCGTGCGCTTCATGCATGGCGTGCAAGGGGAAATGAAGGTCTGAGCGTGCGCGATTTTTGAATGTCTTCTCAGGGCACTGTGAATACCTTGATTGCAAACTCGTCTTTCTATTGTCTCACGGATCATTTTTTAAGTGATGTTACTTCCCTGTAAATAAAATACAGTTGGTATCAGTGAAATTAGTAGAGGTTGTCTCACTCAGCTGTCTCACTCATACACTCACACAACACTGTTTATACGTTGTCACACGCAAACTACATCATTTACAAATTTCACTGACGTTTACTGTCACGTAAACACTAGAAACTATCATTTCGACTCTTCATCATACTTGAATTCGACTGTTCACCATAAATGAAGGGAATTGTTCTCAAGGTTGAGAAACAGCAGGTTAAAACACTTCTGAGTTGATCATGAAGGCGGTGGCTTACGAATTTTCTAGTGGCTCCTCCATTGACTCAGAAGAGAACATGTTCTGTACTAAACACTTTATATGGAGAAAATCCACTAAACTAGTCGATTTTGTGTTCCATCCGCTTGTTCTCACATTTCGCGTTTGACACCGGTCAGCGATAGGTTTTGGATATTTGATTTTTACACCTTGCTACACATGAAGTAGTAGATTGCTTTCAAATAATTGACATTCAATCACTACTAGTTCACTAGATTAAGAGAGTTTCGCACTGTCCATAGATTTCTATTGATCTAATATCAGTGTTCGCTATCAGAATAATTTTTTAAATTCAAACACGTGCTGCTTTAGAATCAATCTCTTGTTGGACCCAAGGTTGTTTACAACAGGTTGAGACACCCACGAAGGCGGGTGGCACACAAAGTTGAAAACGCACTCATTACGGATTGTGTGCAAAGCCAACTTGAAAAAAATATTTTTTTTTTTTGAGTTGGAAGGACTGTTCAAATTCGAAGCAGACATTGAGCTCAGAGTAATAGTAGATTATTGACTCTGAAGGGAACATCGAGACTTTTATTGAGATAAAATTGACAGAAACATGTGTTTTGAAATCGAACATAACAAATTTTGAAAAACGGTGAGTATTTCGGAATAGTTTCATTAAAAATGTTCCTTTTACTGTACGGCAGCAGTCTGTCGAGTTGCTTAGTTGGAAATAGTTTACCATCAGATAGTTCGCCACTGACAGTTAATAAAAAAAAAAGATTTCAAATATTTATAATGGTGCTTCAGAAATGGAGAATCACAATAATGTTTCCCGGAATCTTTTCATCGATTCATCGTCATCAATGTTTTATTGTAGTGGATATCTCTTGTATGTTATGTTATAGTCCATAAAGTGGTGTTTACTGTTTCGATCGAAAATGAGTTTTTTTTGTCGATGAAAATTATCTTAGATTGAGATTTTTTTCTTGGGTTAAAAGGACTGATAAATGTATTATAATACGACCTGACTTCGAGCTGAAGAAGAAGAAAAAAATTCGTGTGCTGCTTTTATTGGATTTTTAATTAGTTAAGACCAAAAAGATGTCCGATGGAATATTTCGGCTTATGAATTCGATGTGTAAATTTGCAAACAAATTAAGTTTATTCTTTCGTATGAAACCAATAAATGACTAATCACATATAGCCAAGGAACTAATGAATCGATTCTGAATAAACATTAAAATTAGTCGTAGTTAATGGCAATGTCTTAAATGTATACATAGAATCCATCTAATGAGTTAAGCTGAAGCACACTGTGCTGTGCAATATTTATGAGATTGATTCTTTATAACTACAGTATACGTCAAGCGTGAATTTCTGAACGTAAAATCTTCGGAATATTTCTTTTGCTTTTGCGCTGTTGTTGCTCTAACTCAAAATGAGTTAATGAAAGCAAAAATGAAGAGAGATGAAGAAGAAGAAAAAACGGCAGAAAAAACTCTTGAATTGTTTTGCATATTTGCGAATAAAATTGTCTAGACACATTTTCTCATATTATAAATGAGTTGGATGGCTACAGGTTTTATCAGTTCGGTGATAGTGTCTCGATTGACTTTTAGATGGCATGTGGCTATATGGGAAAATATTTTATTGCTTGGTCTCGCACATTATATAACATATTGGAGGCGAGGCCGATAAAATATGGAAATGTATTTGCCGTTCAACAAACGCGTGTGCTTATCGCCCGAAAATTCTAGTCTAAAACAGGTTGATCGACCAAAATTTGGCAGATTTATCTCTGTTAAATCATTCGAATTATAATAAACAGAAATTTCAGACGAATATTTGACATTTTAAGGTGTTGAGGGTTTCTAGAAAGTTATGAATTGTCTGCTATCACTGACGGTAAGCGTTACAACATGTAGTAGATACTATCATCAAATCTGTCACTTCTTTTGAATTAAATTTTTGTGATGATTTGTAGAAAATCTTTTACTTCGTTTTTCTTAACGCAGAGTTGACTATAAAATATCTCAACAGCCACAGTTGCTGCTTATTATTAGTCATCACTGTCGATAACAGATGATAACCATATGATGGCATGGATTTAATCGAGCTGTATGTAAATTCGAGTTATTTGCAGTAACAAAAATAAATCCCAAGCCCCGCCCTTGTAGACAAGTTGTCTCATAGTTGTTGTTGAAGTCATTCATAAATTCACGTCGTAAGTCCGCTCGAAATTTAAAAAGAAACGCAAGATTCGGATCGCAGACGCAGCGTTGTATGACGATTGTTCGCGATATTCTCATATTCGAGTGCGTTGACATTTACTTTTCAATTCATTTGTTCATTCATCGATTCACTCAAAACTCAAATTTTGAAGCGGACTTACGGCGTGGATAAGTGCAAGAAATGTATGGTAATTGTTAAAATCTACGAATGCAAGAGTTATGACCTTCCCTCTTTCCTCTTGCGTTACGTAATTTATGGTTGACCCCTTGCACTCGCTCCAAAAAGAGTCACTAAATTATACCTGACATAATGAGCAACGAATGCTTGTGCTTTGATTATGGACTGGGTCCGTGTTTTGTCTCCGAACTTCAAATGTTGACATCTAAGTTCTTTTCATAGCTGAATTGGAATTCAACAAAGAACTATGTCTGAACTTCAAGTGATGCCACGTTTGAATAAATAGCTGATTCATTATCATATCTCGGCTCTCGGTTTCGACTCTTTACAAATTTTCGCCACATTGAATAGCCTAAGCTTCGAAAAACCACAATTTTGATTAATATTCTACCGCCTTCTTTCAAATTGAAGATGGCGCTCATTCATCAATAACAAACATGTGTCAGGTTGATCTCAGCTCTTTTGTGGATATCGTCCGCATTGTTTTCCTCATTTTGTTATGACAGTTACAGGTGATGAGCGTTTATTATGACATTAAGTGATGCGCGCATCTTAAAAGGACTTCGATTTATTCACAAAGTTTTTCGGTGTTGATATGAAAGTCAGTGATTTTTTCAATTAAATGATATTCCACCTGTGTGCGCGATAGAGATTCATTAATGAATTACTAACCGTTCGGTATGTGTTTGTGTATAAGATAGATTTCAATGTAAACAATTTATAAATTGTGTGAGCCTGTGTGTGTGTTTAAAGTTGACGGAGTGAATTGTATGTCTCGTTGTACCCATTGCGATTAGCAGCAGGACAAGTTTAATAGAACGTTGACATGATTACGTTAACCTCATCAAGGCCATAGGTTCTGAACCAGTAAGATGCACGTTACTTATCCCATATCATCTGCTTGAAAGTTGAGAAAATACCATTTTGTCATTACCTTAGCTACGAAGGAGAGGAATTCGTACAACCATTTCCGTTGATCTTTTCTCGAAGTAACGAGAAACCCAGCATCAAAGCCACAGAATCAATTTTCATTTTTTATTTGTCCTGTTGGCACATTGGGAAAGCATGTCATCAGTAAGTCACTTAGGCTAACCTATTACTTCATTTGATCTAAATATTTTCAACAGACTGATAGCAAGTCTTATATACATTAGGCTACGTGACGACCACATTAGCCAGAGCTGATCACTTATCTTTGTCGTCGATGTCCATGGCCGATAGCTGACCTATAATCTCTCATTATTACACACACTTTAAAGTAGAACCCTCGGAAAATATCACTTAGCTCGACTAGTTCCAAAACTGTAGCAGACAGTAGTCTGTTGGCCGAGATTTTCATCAATCTCAGACCAACACCAATCACCAAGCCAAAATTTATTTTAGAGAGTTACCCAAGCTGCCATTGTTACCGAAATTTCAAGTTCAAACATGCACTGACGGTCAAGACTAACGTGGAAGTATAAACACTGCATCATATCGGATACCTCCTTTACCTTCCACACTCGTCTGTTGTCGATCGACAAACATAACAGCGCTATACGTAAATCAACCAAACCATTTTTTTTTTCAAAAACATTCGTCTGCATATCTCATAACATAATCACTTTCCCCACTCCAATTCCTAGATAGAAATGTTATGATTCAAAATGTAAAATGCCCTTGAACGTCAGACACAAGAACGGTCACACATCAAGTAACCACACTCTCTGTTAACCAGAAAACCTTGAGAAACGAATTCTCTCCGAAACCAACCCATTGCACTTGATTCCTCTTGAGTATGGTAGTGTAACAGTTTTTTTTTCTTCTTCTTCTTCTCCTCTGAAATAACAACAAGATGTAGAAGAAGAAGAAGAAGAAGCAAGAAAAAAATCCATCGCTCTTCTCAATCTATTCAGACAGGTTACCATACACAAGTGAGTATATGATTACACGGAATAAACCGACCAAACAACAAAACGTGTCTTATAATTATTAAAATTGTAAAACTTTTGCTTTTTTTTCGTCGTCTTTCCTACAACTTTGTTTAAACGAAAATTTACTCAACCAAATCGCTGAATGAATGAGTGATTTTTAATGAACCTGCTTCACTTGTTGGTAGTGGAACAATTTTTTTTCCTTCTCCTCTATGTCTATCTCGTTTCGATTAGATTTCGATTGATAAATTTTCGTTAAATTATGGATGCCATAATGGAGAACAAGTTCAAGAAAGTTGACCAAGTTCACAGAAAAATATCTTTCCAAGTTCAACGTTTTAATAATCTGCGGTGTGTATTATTAAAGAGTTTAATTGATAATGCAAACGCTGTCAGAGAATGTTGAATACAAAAAAATAAACTTGTTGGCTGGCCGGTATTAAGTTGTTTATGCGATAGCAAGATTCGCTTTTAGGAGGGGTCGAGTCGTTGACTTCTGTGAAGTTACTTCATCTCAACCAAAAGACCCATCAAAAATATATAATTTCATTGCAACCAGATGCTTCAATTGATATGATGCATCTCATTTCCTCTCTCGCTAGAAACATTTGCCGCCAAATCAATTTACCCAGTCCGAGGCAAAACAAACCATGACCTGACCACAAACAACTCTTCTACCAAATTTTAATTTCTGGTTTTTTTCACAAATAAAACCGGTCCAAAATGTGATCTTTCTGCTTCGAATTTTTAACCCGTTCTTCAGCACGAGATCTTTAAATAAAACTTTTTTTTCTTCTTCTTCATCATAATTTTACGTTACACTTACGCCCAACAACGGGTCTATTACGATGAAGTATTGCACTATAATAAAATGATTGTTTACGTATTCTGTTTACTATAAAAATGGTATGCCATACGTTCCAACTATGCACAGAGACACACTGATGATGGGGAAAAAGTATGAGCGAAGAAGTCTTCTGTTTACAGAAATTAAAACAAGTGAACTCTCCTCTGTGTGTTTGTATGGATGGGTACTGTTTGTGTGGAAAGAAAAAATGAAAAAGTTTTTCAATCTTTTGTGATTAATTCATAAAAAACCGACTGGAAATGAAGATTATTATTACACATTCAAATTGTTTGTTATTATGTCATTATTACGAGTTATTTGTTCGCCGGCACAGGTTTATGAACTTTTCTTTTTTTTCGATTTATTATTATTTTTGTACAATTATCACATCGAGGGAACTGGTTCTTTAAGTTTGAGATAGGTTATGAATTCGGATTTCTGGGTTATAATTGTTTACATGTTGCGTGGGTCTCACTAATTAGTTACACTTCCAAAATTGGGTATGTTGATGTTGATCCGCTTCATTGGCACAATTTTAATTCGATTTTTTAACCATAATTAGACTCGATGACATGGTTTGGTTCTTGGTATCTGGATTTTTCTGTTATTTTCTGTTACTGTAACGTGTCTGACTCAGACACCCTCAGAGGGTGACACATTTCTAAAATTTATGAAATATTTGGAATAAATCCAAGATGAGACTAGAACTAAAAGTTGGAATGAAGTGGGAAATGGAATAAAACGAATGTCTTGATGTTCAATTTTCAATTGACTTCTAGTCCTGAAGCATGGGTCGAATCGTCTTTAACTATCAAAAGAGGAGGAATCAGTCATGCAAAGGAAATTACCTTCCTATTAAGTGCAAAAGGCACCTTTAGTGCCTTTGGTATCATTTCATCAGATCGAAACAGTGGAAGTAAACCTTTCGCTGTACGTCGCCATATGCCTGCTTAATGGTAAGTATGGTTTGGCCTGTTGGAGGTTGGATTCTTGGCTTCTCTGTTTTTCATAAAATCTTATTGACTTGGTCAATAGAATGGAGAAACGAACTAACAACATAAAAATGCTTCGGTATTTTTATGTAGAGTTGAACACCACATATTTACTTGTGTGAGATTGTGAAGCATTTGCTTCACATACTCATCTAAGCACTTGTTTGTATGTTTTTTGGCAACCTTGGTTCTTATCATCAGTTCATTACATCTCTGACTTATTGGACAAAAAGACCTTGTACATTCGAATAGGACTCTGTGGCGTCTTATCACAGCTGGAGTTACGAAATATTCAGAAAGTTTGGCAATCCTACGACACAGACATGAACAGCAATTCAACTAGAAAATTTCTAGAAAATTTATTAAGTGAATCTGATGCCTGGCTGCAGACATTTCTGTTCCCACAGCTTAGTACACATTTGACAAATGATTAATTTCGTATTGCTTTGGGTTCGCTTTGGTTTACCGATAGTTCAACAACATATCTGTGTTGAAGAGATGAAGCTGTGAATAATCCAAAGGCTCCAAAGGGTACTAAAGTCAGCTGAACTGAAGAAATGTTCGTGAACCACTGGGTTGTGTTTCTTCGCCGGTATTATCCTCTTAAGACTTATTAAGACTCTTGATCTGGTATTCTAAGTGCCTTAACTCTTTTGTCAATCAAGAATTTGAAACAATATTACTTTTCAAGTCCATGCTCCTTCGAATAAATTCAGAGGAGCTCAGCTCACCCTGAAAATTTGGTCTAGCTACGGCCCTGACTGGGCCGCTCCTCACGACCAGAAGAAAAACGGCCAGATGGAATGAGCTGAATTCCTTGGACAAGGGGTGAATCAGTTCTCTGGAATTTCACACATCTTGGTCATGAAACGAAAAGAATGGAAAGTTCACCACTACAGCAGAGCCTAAAATAACATATATCGTCGGAGGCAAAGTGCTCCGTGCGCCTGCTGAGGTGCTCCATACGCCCTTTCGGTGCGCCCCAGTGCTTCCCAGTCACTTTTCCGAAAATATGTAAATCGACACATCAACTAAAACATTCCGAAAAATTTCAAAATTCAACTAATGAATAAAATGATGGATATTCGCCACTTGTGTGAATAGTTTCTTATATTCTATTCCTACTGTAAGCTTCAAGTCTGTCCCTATTACTTCTGACGACCAAGGAATTCGATTTAGTGATGTAAAACCTAAAGAACTCAAAGAGATGCTCCAAGCGCCCCTACATTGTTAAACAGATTTCGTTAGTTGACACTTTTACGTGGATCTGCTATCGCCCTCTGAGATTTAATAGCGCCTCAGAGGTACTGCAAATCTATA
>JANTFA010121780.1:0-13651 GCA_026413405.1 Phytosciara flavipes | reverse complement strand
TTCCCTGGAACAATGCTTAAACTGTTGTTATTGGGATTGTCGTGATGGAGGTATACGAAAGTGCTCGTAGCTCGTATCCATTTCCGGATATACATTTACACCATAACGTTCAGTTGTTGTTCGTTTTTTTTTGTGCTGCAAAAGTATGTCTAGATGCAATATTATACATGACGACAAAGTCCATTTCTAACTTTCGAATTACATTTTCATATTCAGTTTCGTGTTACATTTATCTCTGTCACAATTCAGTGTTATAAATGTATGAAAATGACACTCATTTTTTTCCCAAAAAAAAATTTTTTTTCCTCTCGTTGAAACTTGTTGTTAATTCAGTTATAGTACAACGTACAGAACTGCTGCAGAAATTATGAATAAATTATTGCAAAAAGCACGGTAGATTTATGAAACCAGGAGGCATTCCGAAGTGCTCGTCTCATTTTTTTTATCGGATGGGCCGAACCAATGAATTCGTAAATGATCGTTTGGAATGCTTCGAACTGGTTTATCTGTCTGCTGGAGGAATTAATGTCACAGATGTCATCTAAATCGAAGTTGAATTCATATCGAGGACTATCAATGTCTTCATTAATTAACACAGATCGATACAGATATGGGACAAGAGTTTAACCATCCCTCTAAATATAAAATGAGAGAATGTCGTAGACCCGAGGTCACACTGATACAGTACAGATACGCTGGTGACACATCAAACTTGAGGATATAGCGGATATTTTTACCGGAAATTCACTTTCTTACCATCGTGACGATTTATCTTTGCCAAATGTGACGATTTTTAGTTAAAGTACAAGGGTCTTATGCTTTCACTCTTATGCTTTCACTCTTATGCTTTCACGTTTGTAACACGTCAAATTCGAATCCCTGAGTAAGGGAGAACCTTCTGTGGTCATCCGGCCAAACTAGCAATAAACAAATGTATGTCTGTACGTGAACAGGATAACTTGAGTAAAACAAAACCAATCTTTTGACGAGACTTTTTTTCCTCGATTTGTGTTCACAAATGCTAGTTTGATGTTCGAAGATGAGCAAAGTCGGTCCAGAGATATTGTCGAAATAGTGCTATTTTCGAAGTATGGTTGAGGTTTCTCGCATATATTTCCGGTGGTATTGCTCGTACAAAGTTGATAAGTGACTCAAATGAAAGGCATTGGCTAATCCAGGGAAAAAAAATTGTCAAAATCGGATCACGGACTTGGAAGTTAGAGCTCAAAGAGTCAGCCCAAGTCGTACAGTGAAGGTAGATTTTTTTTAATGTCTCGTTTAAAAGGTAATGACTTGAAAGTGGAAGAATTGTTTTCGATGACCTCACAAAATGGCTGCCAGCTGCCATATTGGATTTTGATGAATTTTTTCCAGAGTTGATTACACAGCCTTGATTAAAACCGCCATCAGTGATTACTGATTTTAACCGAATTAACGAGACTTTGCCACCTTCTGAAGAGCTGACCACCGAACCAAGAACTAAACGGACTCTCACATTAAAGACCTGACTCAATCCTTAAATGACATCGATTCTACGAAAACATTTGTACGTCCATAAGTTACGTACAATGCTTTCGATAGACGCTCGTTATTGGCGTTGCTTTGCTCAATTTATAAGCAGCACCCCCTTCTACAGCAATATTCGAACGGTATTTTATTCCGATTCGGATATTCGATAAACGTTGTCGTGTCAGTCCTTATCCCCACATCAAACATGAATATTAAAATATGAATTAATTTTGTATTGGAATATTGTATTGAATTAATATCCGTAACTTCCTCATTTATTTAAATTATTTAATTAATATTACAGCTGCGGTTTAACTACATTACCGATTCCGGCGTTTGTTTTCAACATTTTTTTCCCCAATTTAAATATTTGCTGCCGGAGCCAAAAACCAGAGAGATAGAGAGGCTTAATTAAAATTTCATTGCATCAATTTTAATATTTAATGTATTCATTATGATACAGGTGGCCGGTTGTGTTTTAAATATATTCGTGGATCGTGGCTACGATATGGACTCTCCATTCCAAATCCATCAAAATATTAAACATTATTTACCTTAATCATCTAGCCTTTCATCCGCATGTTTGTTCATATTTTATGTGCATTGAAATTACAAGACTCAATTGTGAACAGCCACACATATAGACTGCACGGGGAAGTACATTATTTCGGCCGATGCAAATTATTATTGCACAAACACAGCGTATCAGTTAGAATAAAGTTTTATTTGAAAAATTGAATTAATTAGAAGACAACCCCATCAGGCACTGTAAATTTGTTTATTATTTACAGTTCATTCGTAGCGTCTAATAGGGACGTATACGACTCTCAGGATTAATTTTGAAATCATTTCATTTCAAATAATTAATTTTCCGGAGTGAATTTGCACCACTTTTTCTCGTTTCTCTTTGGCAGACAAATTCTGCAATTATAAATAAACCAAAAGTTGGTAAATTTTTAGGATTTTGAATAAATTTTCTGTTATGAGCGCTACTTCCGTCCGTCGGTAGGTTGGTATAAGATAAGTTGGATGGATGGCAGTCATCAGCTGTTCAATTATCATTATAAATATCAAATTGAGTAGTTGACCACCAAAACATTCATGACTTGAACATTTGGTAGTTGGTAGTTGACACTTGTCACCTGGATTGACATTCTAAATTGCAATGCCATCATAAGCGAATCCACACCAAGATCAAAGAATAATTATCGAAAAGTGATAGTTCATAGTCCACAATGCAACTCAAAAAGTTGGTAGTTTGTAGTTGACTACCACAATGATAGTTGTCGACTGCCTGCCTGCTTGTTTATAATTTGAATCTTTGATAGTTGTGAAATCAAAAATTAGAGAGTTGAGAATATTCTAAATATGAAGAAAGACCTCACCAGACTTTGGTCGGTCTAGTCTTGTTTACTGGGGTTGTCGTTGTTCGATTTCAAGATAACAGCAATTCGCAAATTTGTATGGCGAATTCAGATTTGGTATGAAATTTGTTGATTCGCGACAAAGTCGAAGATGATAAGACATTCGACCGCTGTTTCGCCTTTCGACGTTCAAAAAAAAAACCATTTACCATCAGTCTTTTGCAACAGAGGTACACTTTGCCGATTTGTACATGAAAAAGTCTAGTGAATCATTGTTGGAATGAAATTTTCTCTCATCACCAAATTTGCTAGCTCGAGGCCAGTCTGTGGTAAAAGCACCACTAACTGAATCAGCAAGGTTATGAAGAAGGTTTGAAAAAACTTCCATAGGTTCGAATGAATGTGTTCAAAACCTCTTACTGTACACATTTGCACGTGACTACTCATTTTCATCCCTAGTTCTGTAACGACTTTTTTCTCACATTTGTATGATGTGAGCTTCTTATACCAACTCTGTTGTTTTACATGGACGGTAAATAATAACTCAAACTTGCGTTACGGCGCTTACACGTAGCCTTTATTATACACTACTGGAAGTAAGTCTTCCGATAAGAGGGTATTTAGCTATGAAACATCACGCGGGTAAGTGCGGTTCGGTGCTACCGAAATGGTTGTAGGCCAATAGAGGGAATGATATAATCGATATCAGATATTGCGTGCTGTCAATGAATGATTAAGCCCGGACAGGATATGAGTTTCCATTGTCTTTGGAAGAATATTCATCAAGGTCGTTTCGCCTTTCATTGTACTTCTTCACTATGCTGGAGAATGTAATTTATGTGAGTCTCATGAGCATACACGTTCAGTTCATTTCTCTAAAGAAACGAAAACAAAACCGTTGCAGCTGACGGAGATCTCATGACAAAAATATGATTTAGTAAGCACACAAGCAGATAAATATTGTTGTCGGTTCGGTGTACAGCAATCGATCATGATACAAACCTACACCCGATAGTGTTCTCTGGCACTCTGGCCAAAGCAATATTTCGGCATCGCTTCCAATAATGCCATAGCCGAAATGGCATAGTACCAAAATAATTAAATCTTACAACAAAATTTGACATCGTTCGGAAATTAATTATAGAAACGACAGTTAGTTCATTTCATTTGTGCCAATTTCACTTACTATTATTGCTCAAAACATGCCACACGAAATTGCTTATGCCATTTACAAAATCGATGCGAAATTTTGTAGAATATATCAGACTGCAGGCAAAAAGTGTTTTTTACCTACACAATGTTTATTACTCGATCGGCTATCCATATCCGCATCTCTATTGCAAAAACACAACAAAAATATTGTTGTATGCAAAGGATATAATTTCAGCACAGTGTGCGCGCATATTGTGTTATCGTCGATTGTAGATTTATAGAAAAACAAGCAAATTGTATTGATTCTATCGAATTCATGTTGATTTCACCACATATTATTGTGTATGGGTGGGTCCATAACCTGTCCTGTGACTCACGAAATTGGGTCTTGAAATAGCTCGGAATCGGTGACACCTTTTCTTAGAGCAACCTTCATATTATGGAACCCTATTTGGTACACTCTAGTGATCCACTTTAGAATGAACGAAACATTCTCTGGGAAAGTTTTGGCCCAAAGCTTGTCAGTCACACGACAAGGTCATGGATTGCTACATATAAGCGTCGATGTTACGGAGGATGAAAAAATTTTATTGGAAATCCATTACCGGCGGCAAAAGAATGATTATGTTATTATGTGACTAGGTTTTAGGTGCTATCCAATATAATTTTGGTTATGCAACATTTCCGGAAGAGTTTAGGATTGCCCAATATACCAGAACCATTTTCCCAATACTTTGGTTTGACTTGTGACTCAAACATTACCGGTGTTACGATTCTTACGGAATGAGAAGAGTGATGCAAACATTGTCACTGTTACCATCCTTATAGAAATAGAACGATTTGGTGAGGGAAATTTTGGGAGAATTTTCGCCGTGCCTAGACCCGTACGAATAACGAAGGTTTTGCTCTTACGTTTGTAACATGTGCAAGTCGAATCGCTTGGTGATCGTTCCTAAATGGAAAATCAACAATATAATGGATGACTGTCCATCCATCTGAGATATGGTCGAATTAGTGCTATTTTCGAGGTCTAGTTGTGGTTTCTATTGACTAA
Organism: Phytosciara flavipes; assembly: GCA_026413405.1. Taxonomy (NCBI): domain Eukaryota; kingdom Metazoa; phylum Arthropoda; class Insecta; order Diptera; family Sciaridae; genus Phytosciara; species Phytosciara flavipes. Next base: position 8,572 of record JANTFA010121780.1, on the reverse strand, counting down.
ACCAATACAGGAAAAATAGGTTTGTCAAAATTGGATCACGGGCTGGGAAATTAGAGCCCATAAAGTGACCCCAAGTCGAGCTGCTCGGCCGTTCACTGAAGGTAGAGTTTGTTGTCGATATCTTGAGCCAGCCGCCGTTTTGGATTTTTGTTTTCAGTGAAATATCGACTTCGAATGAACTTCATTCGATTTTCGTAACAAAAATTTGTTTTCGAAAGACAATGAAAAGTGAAAACCGTGAAGCTGTAGAACTGTATGTACCTTACAAAATGTCCACCAGTCCCCATTTTTTGCCTATATCTCGATTCACCTCATTTTGGTGAATTTTTTCCAGAGGTAAATTTTCAAATTAGACTACGTTTGGGACCTTCGAAATTGCTGTTAGCTTAAATAGAATGATCGAAAGATGCAGTGTTGCAGAGCAGTTCTGAGATGAACGACTTTTATGAACTAGTTTAAGTGTAGTGTCTGTCGCACACTAATCGTACGGGGCCCTTATGTTTTTTTCAGTAGTTTTCATTTCTCACGAGAGATGTCATCGTTTCCTGTGTAAAATGTGACTCTGTCCTAAAATCCAATGAAAGTAGATAGAGAGGTATGACCAAGTCATACAAGCCGGAGGACATACGGACTTTGCCTTTTTATAGCCTTGAACGGACTCATTCTTAAAATTTATCAAGAATTTTTTTTTACAAAGTGAGTTCATTCGATTTGAAAAAGTGAAATCCCATGCGAAATCTATATGTCCTCCTCCGGCTAGAACAAATTTTGCTAAAATCGATTTCAATGGAACCTTTTTAATGGATTAAAGGCTAATCAGTTTTAGTGCAGTTTTTAAGTAACACAAACAAATCTACCTAATGGAAACTAGAAAATCAAAACATTATTCGTATACCGTGGCATCCCTACCGCTTATTTAGAAGCTAACTAGCAGATATGCGCTGCAAATATCAATTTAAACAGATTTCAGAATTACGTATACACCACCGACCGTATGTGCGATGATAAAATAGCTCAGAGAAACTGATAAAATTCAATTATTTCGGTGAGTAAGCATGCATGCATACACATCTAATAATGTCTCGATTGGAATGTTCCCTTTTTTCCGTGTGCTGCAACCGCCATATGTGTCGTTCCCGCATATAGAGAGTGTTTTTAATAATAATAAAAAAAAAAGTTTCGCTTGAAGCCAATGTGGTTAAAAGCTTTTTTCCCCATACAAAATTAAACGTCGTTTATGAAAGATAATCATTTCATTCTTTTTGCCTCTGAAAAACGATATTTTTCATGTTTGCGATTTGATTGACCTTATTTTGTCCTCTCTCTGCAGGACATGGGAAAATTGAGTTTAGCTTCGCATGCCATTTCTAGTGAGGCAAAGTTTACCAACCGTTTCTTTCGGGGTCTTCCTCTCGTTTTGTTTTGGTCAATACGTTTCTCTAAAGCTTTCTTCGGCTTTCGGCTATCATCCATACGTGCTACGTATCCTGCGTATTATAATGATGCTGATTTGACCGCTCTCTGTTCGTTCTTATCTTCCATCTTCTTTGTTCGTTCATTGGTCTACAAATCAATCTCAGAACTTTACGCTCAAAGCAGTTCAAAGGACCATGTTTCGCAGGCATATGTAGCGTTGGGTCGGATAAGGGTTTTGTAGTGCTCCTGTCTCGTTTTAATTTCTTCTTCTATGTTCTTCTATTCAACGTTTAGAATCGAGCCCAAATATTTGAATGACTGGGTGACTTCAAAGTTATACTCATCAATCGTAATGTTCTGACCGACATGGGATCCATGTTTTCTGTCTAACATATAAGATATTTCGTTTTATCCTCGTTGACCTTGAGTCAAATTGACGTTAACTCCTTCTCCATTTCGAAAAACATTTCTTTGACCGCGATTGTTCCCATTCCTACCTGGTCGACGTAATCAGCAAAGGCCATCCGTTGCTTGGATGTACAGAAAATGGTGCCAGTTTATTGACATTGCTCTCAAGGGTTTTTCACATAGTGAGGGCTGTGAGGGTGAGCTTTTTCGGTATGTCTAACTCCTCCAAAAACGCGAATAATGCTGGTCTTTTGATCGAGTCGTATGCTTGCATGAAATCTACAAACAGCTGGTGAATACTTATGTTGTCGACAGAGGGTTGCAATGTCGAACAACAATCCAGCGTTAACATATCACGCACACAACTACACAAAATTGAAACGAACGTCGTGTGATGTTTTGCGAATTCACGCCGTAAGTGCGCCAAAAATATTTGAATTTCGAACGGACTTTTTGTCAATTTAGCGCTACCATCAGAGGAAAACTGTGCATCAAAACAAAAAATTTTGCGTTTCTTTTCGAATCTGAAGCGCACTTACTGTGTGAATTGTGTGATATGAAACTCGACACGACGTACACTTCATACAAGCAGGATAAGTTTGAATTTAGCGCCTACTTTTGGACGATTGATATATCGATGGTTGTACAATGTACAATGTTATGTTTCTACCCTCAGTGATCGAATAACTATTTAGCAATGAGTTTGTTGGTTCGTTAAATCTATGAGATCACTTGAAATGTGTTTTTTTGACATTAGAATTTAGTTAAGTGGAAAAAATCCTCTTTTTTCTGAATAGATTCCATTTATTCGGTTTGCAAATTTCACAAACAGTGAATATGCATAAAAATCAACCAAGCCGGGGCCAGAGTTTGTGGTAGGAGGAGGAGGAGCACGAGGCAGTATTCACACAAAACTTCCCGAAAAGAGAGCATAAACATTTGAAAAACAATAAACACATGGAAAATGTAAAATGATTTTTGATGTGAGTTTTATTGTTTTTATGTTCCTTTATAACGTTTCGCATCCATACGAATACAATGCCATCATACATACACCATACCGGATGTTGTTAAATTACACTTCCAAAAATATCCTGGAAAATATAATCGTAAATCTTGATAACATTTGAATTTAATAATGTTTTTATCGTGCAACGAAAACTTCAGTAACTGTAACATATTGTGGGTTGTTTTCAGTGTATATATTTGGCGGAAGGAAGAAAGGGGCCGCATAGAATGTAACCGCTTGCTATTGGGTGTATTAGGTGCAGACAGATACATTAACATTGAATGTAGTCGACGGCAGTTAATCAGCTTTCTGACCCCAAATATACACCGATTGATAGATTGATTTAGAAAGAGATATTGCCATTAAAAAAGATATGTGGGACTACCGCACATATAAACCCCAATCCGTTGTGTAATTGCCACGTAATTGGTTTTTTTCCTGCTCCCAACACAAACGTCACAGATAAAACGACGTAGATTTGGAGGCGAGAAGAAATAAATGGAGCAGTTATGCAGATTGATGTGTACTTAAGTTCCACACAATAAAGTACCCAATTGTATGGCGTCGAATGAATCGATATGGATGTACAGTTGTGAAACGAAGACACCTGAGAAACATTCCGTTTTATTGTTTCGAGTATAAAATTAAGTTTCGATTTAAATTTGACGAGTGTGATCGTCGCTGAAATACACATTTTTGCGTTTCTCGCTGATACATACACATTTAGTACCACCCGTCTGGTATACAATAAAATGCGATTCGTGAGAATGGTTTTCAATAGCAGATGGAATGTTGTGTACCGACAATGTTTCTATTGCGATTATTTGATAGCTACTGCAGAGCATGGGAAGACATTTCATATGACTAGAGTTTACTTTTTAAACAAAAATGGTAAGATTGTCTGGTCACATCGCGTCCATATAATTACACTGCTCTAGCCAATAGAATCATTTGAGCAATCAACTCTACTTTTACAATACATGGGATGCTGTGCATGGGATTTTTGAAACATCGTGCGATCCATTCCGTACAAATCAAAACATTTTTTTGTGGACCATACGAAATACCGAGGGGTAACAACTCTCTGGAAAAACGGTTCTAACAACCTCAAAAAGTCACATGAACTCTGGAAAGCCACAAGCCAGCCGGAAGTCATGAACGTCACGATAAGTCGAAGATGTTTCTAATTGTGGGTCATTCGGTTCCGTCAATTATTCCATAAGTCACGAAAAGTCGTAATCTGGTTACACCGTTATTATGAGCGTGAGAAACTACTCGTGAAATACTTCACCACATTCTATCCACCCGAGTACAAAACTAATTTGTGTACAGCCGTTAATAGGGGCTGTTCCAAGGTCTTTGAAAATCTCAATCCACAATAGAAGCTAACGCAACCTCACTCTGAAATTTCAACAAAGTGAATTTGTTTTAGGTGAGGTTATGTTTGGATGACAGTCGTCCGTTTTCGTCTTGTCAAAAATCGTTTGCTATGAACTGAAAAAGTTGACTCGATAAAACTTGAACTATTGGCATTACGAGGTGTTACTCTAACGTATCCCACTTTATCGTCGTTCTACTATCGTCTTTTATAAGCCAACAAATAAATTGGGTCGGTGATTGTCTGTAGCTTTGCAGATTGAAAGCTCCATTTCATTGTTACTGTTTAATGAAACTTTATATCTATATAGGGCCAACATCTCTCTCTCTCTCTCTTTCGCTCTTCAAGATATTAATGCAAATCTATTCTCGTCTGGTGATTAAGCTAACTACCAATATCGGTTTAACTAATTTCTAGAATATGTTAATTGTTGTTGCTGTTTTATCAACACTGTAATGCAAATGCCATTCAGAAGCTAATCCAAATTTGAATGGAGTATATCGCATACCCAATAATGTTTTCCTATTAAGCTATCAGTTCAATAACATGAACACAAATTTCCATAATTTTATAGAGTCTTCACTTGGCAAATGTAGAGAGAATATCTGCACAATGGACGAGTTATACAGTGAGAAATTTCGGGGGGCCGGCAAAACACTGTGTGATGGTGTTAAGGTAAATGAAGTAATTATTTTATTGGAAAATAGTTCTGTATTGTGTACTAAGATCGATTTCCATGCAACGAATTTATGTATTTATGCACGATGCAAAAAGCCGAAAAGCCAATCAACGTATTTTCGAATTCAAACAGTGGACGCTCGTTGTTCGGTTGTCCGATTTGATAAATTCACCAGCGTGGAATAATTCGGATGTAAACAAACGAAAACTAGATATGCCATTAGAGCAAGTACAATAAAGATATAGAAGAAACAAACAAACAAACAGACAAAAAAACCGTACGATGCAAATAGTAAGTCGACAATACATTTTTGTTGGTTGTATGGCTATTGATTTTTGAACAAAGCATTTTATTGTTATCTGACGTTATGTAGACATTGCGAGTGAATCCAGTCGTCAATTCGACCGATATGTCTCTTTTGTTATAACAATGGGGGAAGGGGGAGGTTTCCTTTTCCGAAATAGACAATCGATCGAACATTCTGAATATATCTCCAATCTTAAACCAAACTTCTTTCTTCTATTGCTTTTATCCTAACAAAAAAAAGAATTACCTAGCAAATAACCATAGACTTTAAGGCTACATTTGGCGGACAGTGCTCCGAGCCTATTGTGATAAACATATATATGGAAGTTGAGCAGCCAAAAAGGACTACAATTTCGTTCATTCAAGCATAATAACAATTTAAACGGGAAACATCTTCAGCTTGGGAAAGCTAACAGTTAACAGCGGAATCCCAAGACGAAGGCAAAGCTACTAGGGTTTTATGGACAGCCTCTGGTTAATATTTCCTTAAAAGGTTTCGTGAAAGATGACTGTCATCAGATTAAAATAACTAATAACTCGGCGAACATGAGGCTGTGCCAAAATGACGTTCACCAAAAAGTCGGAATATTTGATCCCCTTCCTCATCTCCTGTGCATTTTTTGAAGTCAACTATTGTGTTCGTGGGAAGCGCACATTTTTGAGTTCAAAGAGTGCATATTTACCGAGGTGATTCAAATATACTGGCAGCACTGAAAAAGTGTACGTCGTTTATAGACAGTCCCTATGTACTTTTTTGAGTCAATGGTGTGTGCTACCCCCCTCCCCCTAAACAACACCACATACATGGGAAGAGGACAACCTATTGAATGGAAAAAGTGAACATTTGTCGAGATATTATGACGATGGAAGATGGAAGTCAAACTTTCAGTGTCGGTTCGTCATCTGCTACCGACAACGACGACAAAAATAAACAAAATTCTCAGTTAGCTGTTCTCTTATTATAGTGAAACGTACGACTGAACTAATGAAGTACAAGATTTTGCATCGACCTCTAGGATGTTTTGTAAACAATTGAATCAGATTGTGGGATGCGTTTGCTGTTTCTGAAATGCTAACACATTGCCGCTTCTAAATATCATCAGATACAGATTCCACTGATTTATTTGTGATACAATTTGTAGTCTCGTGTGCCTCTCACCTCATTAACCTTTTAAGTTCGAGATACGTTCACATTTCCCTTCGTCCTATACCTATAACGTCCCTCCTTCGACGTCATTTGAATGAAACCCCGTCCTGTGACCCACAAACAAGTCAAGAGCCTGCATTTTGTTGAACGGCTGAACGTTGCACATACATACAATGTCGTGTCGTATGCCATAAATTCGTTTTGATGTCATGTGTCACTTAAAATCATTGTTCCATTGCGACGTTCTACCAGTAAAAACTCATCCGGAAAAGAAATTGTTCAAAAACCTTTCAAAATAAAGAGCTGTCCAAAGTGTATTCAACTATTCATAGGAAATTGAATTAACTTCAAGATCTGCTTGCAGGTTCTTACGAATTTTTTCATACAAATAGTAATAAAACAAAAAAAAAAGAAATTCTGAAGCAAAGTCTTTTCATTCACGTTGTTCGCTTTTGTCGTTTGTATGTTATGTAGGTAAAAATGTTTAACTTAAAACATTTTCCAGAAGAAAAAACGAGGAAAAATCGTCTCTCTACTCACTGTAAAGTTGACGTGTTTTTTTCCTTCTTCGTCTTGAATTCTTTTTGTAATGTTCGTTCTTTTAAGAGGACATAAGCCTCACATGAAGAGTACATAATGCAATTTCATGCACAGAAGACATCATAAAATACCCCCAAAGGTAATTTTATAAAAGACTTATTGATGCGGACAAAATGTACCTCAGACAAAAATACCTACACATATCTTCTTAGTTACTTTGGTACGGACACATTGCGTTGTGTACAGCGCATCGCGTATTTCTTTCTTACAGTCACTGGTTGGTTGACTAATATCAAGAGAATATGTATGTTTTTAGCAAACTCATTTTATGGATAAGACATGCCTTGACTTGTATAAGTTACAAGGAATATACAATAAATATCTCGCTTCGTCAAGCAAAATTTTGCATTATTCATTGATAAACAAGGTTGGTTGATTGGTTCTGTTAGAGAGCATACGTATTCCGATCTTACATTAAAATCATTAAATTCGAAATAATCCTAGAATGTAGGAGAATTGATGTCAGCTTCATTGGTCACATCGTGCTTCACTCGTCTGCTTGTCTATTGACATTTTGATGATGATGATGATGTGTGTGTGTGTTAATGTCATGTTGTTTAGCTATTGTTGCTTGTGCTGATAAACAAGTAGAAATGTTTGTTGAACGAATGGAAGTATAAAGGAGTTAGAATTCGGGATGTTCCAAATTCAATGTTTCAGAACGTTTGACCTACTAAGTTTCGGTACTGTCCAAGGTACAGTCACCTCAAAATACTTAGCGATATTACTGCGACTCTCTGCATTTCTTAGTTCCACATGTTCCACACGCTTCATTGTGACAGTATGATTCGATTTATATTCGGATCTACTGCTCACACTTGCAGTGAGACAATGTGCACAGACTGTATTATGTGGGTAACATGCTGTGAGAAGTGGAATTATAAGCCGAAAAAGGTGAGAAATCTTACTAGAGCGACCCTGACCGGTAACAAATGCAAAGTGCTGATACAAAACACACTTTTCGAACTTTTCGGCATAAACACGGGACAAGAAGTCAAACTATCGACAGTCCTATTCAATCTGGCACTGGAAAAGATCATAAGAGCAATGTCAATTAACTGGAATGGCACGCTTTTCATTTTCAGTACATTTAAGCAACTGCTGACATTTGCTGATGGCGTCTATCTGGTAGGAAGGGAAACAATCGCACTCAAAGAAATGTTTGTCGAAATGGAGAAAACATGGACATTACGATTGATGAGTATAGCTTCGAATTCGTCGAGTTATTCAAATAATTGGGCTTGATTCTATGAAACAATAAAGACAATAAACGATTCCTAACTGCTTTGGGTGTAAAATACTGAGATCGATTTGTGGACCAATAAATAAACAAGGAAGATGGAGGATAAAAACGAACAGAGAACTGTCTAAAAATTTTGGCGAAGACACAATTGTCGGAGCGGTCAAACCAGCACTAAGGCCGAATATCGACGGAAGCTTTTGAAAAACGTTTCGATAACTACAAAGAGAGAGAGAGAGAGGGGGGAAAGGCCCCAAGAGAGACGATTGGATGGTGTGGAAGAAGAGTCGCGAAATTTGGGAGTCAATGGATAAGTTAGACCTCAGATAGACCAGGGTGGAGACGAATTGTGAAGTCAGTCGAAACCCGCTTGTGTTAGTACGGCTGTT
>JANTFA010121669.1:0-13651 GCA_026413405.1 Phytosciara flavipes | reverse complement strand
CGGCAGTATTAAAATGAAAATCATTGACTACACAAATCGAGTGAAAATCGGATCACGGGCTTGGAATTCGTATAGAGTGAGTCTAAGTCGGGCTACTCAGCCGTACAGTGAAGTAAATTTCATCCGATTCAATGTCACTTTCAATGTCACAACTATTTACACTTGTTGGTATCGCAGTCGGAAGTGTACTCTAAGTTGAATCTGCGAACAGGTCAACTTCAGGCTTAGCCTTGAATTAAGTTTAGGTTTGAACCTGGCGTTGATCTGTTTAGAAATTTAACCCGGAATACGTTATGTATTATTGTAAGAACGTGTGTACCAGAAAGCCGCATCCTTCCACTACAAATCAAGCCACATTTCGAGTCTAAAATTTCGATTTCCTCTCGACTTATCTACAAAACCATTGGACTGACTTTTGTCTGACCTGAACTGGAACTATTCCGAGCATTAATTCGATTTTTATGATTTTTTTTCTGCTTTGAAAGGTATTAATGAGCATAAAGCGGCAATACTGTTTTTGAACCTATAAGAAAATGGTCATTTTGAGTTAAAGTGAACAAGCTAGGGTTTTCGGTGACTCCTAGATGCTCCTGTGAACTAGAGGAAGAAACGGGAATAACATGTGAATGTCCCAAATTCCTCGAACTAATGCGCAGGACCCTAGGAGACTACTTGGTGCGGCCTTCTGATGTTGTAGCCTTGACCTGTCGTCCTAGACAAGTTCCTGGTGGCATCAGGAAGGCTACCGTGATTTAAATAATGACCGGGAAAGGAACAAAAGGTTTCTAGTTCTGTGTTCCGAGATCATGAATGTGATCATCACACCCTGATAAATCTAAAAAAAAATAAGTGAATGACGTCCATCGTGATGGGGGGATGGTGGACACGCCATGTTAAAGGTATTGGAAAATGGTGAACGCAAGAGGAGGGAGGATGGGGGTTATAAGAATCTCGAAAACAAGTGAACCTACGTCATTCCTGGACGGCCCCTTATGTATTTAGTCAACGAAGAATGTTTTTGGTGGATCTCTTTATTGTGATTTTTTGCTGTTGTTTTTTGTTTCGAATATGAAACGTTGGCCACATAAAGAAATATTTATTGACAACGAGAATATTTTCAAATTTGATTTTTTTTTTCAAATTCACTATAATAACATACGAAAATTCAATTATAATTTTATTAATAACCAAATTTCTATACATTTTTACACTTGATTTTAATCTTATAAGAATTTAAGCCACAATCCTTCGTTCCTCCACACAGCCAGCAAAACATCTGCTCAACACAACAAACATACCCGAAATACAAAACAAATTATAATTTATTTTCCCGTTTTTTTTTCTTCCTCTTTCGTTGTACATAAAATTTATTTTTCTACGCAGTTTCGAATTTGAAAATATGTGCCATGCCTTGCCATAAGTATGTCTTCGGAATACTTTAGCCATTACACAACATTTAACTTTTGAATGAAAATACTTCTAATTTTTGAATATTCTTTTTTTTCTGCTGCTTCTTCGTCTTACAAATTTATTTGATTGGAAATGCTTTGTGTCCATGTGTGTGTTGTATTTTCAAAAATGAGCTCTTCTATGTTGAGAATTAATCTTCTTTCTTTAAATTAAAACACTTCATTTGAATATTCATGGGTAATGAAGAATTATATTTTTATAAAAATAATATGTTTTTGTTGAATCGGTTGAACATGTGAACCATATTTCATTTAGCGTGGATTTAAATGGGTCTTTAAAAAAAATTTATATTTCGAATTGGATCTATCTCTCTGCTCTTATAAAATTTATATGGCGATGAAAAGTAAGTCCGGACGTCCCTATGAAACTATTTTTTTTGTTTTGTTTGTTTCGTTTTGAATTTGTATTGCAAGTAATAGGTTTTTCTGTTGACGACGGGTGTTTGTTGTTGTGTTTTTATTCAGCCGCTGTCTTTTTTCTTATATCTTATTTAGGTCACCTTATGACAGCTCTTTTTGATATGAGCATGAGTTATTTAAATCGAGTAAGTTTTCTTTATGTCTTTTATTCGCGGTTATTTAAAGTGTTTTATGATTCATTTTTACGTCTTATTGGTTGGCTTTCGTATGGCTGGCTGATGTAGCAAAATTTGCAATAGTTTTGCCGATCTACTACTTCGATTGAAGTGTTATATTCCGTCTAGATACGGTCGGGTCGTGTTAAGAGTGTAGCTTGGAGAGTAGACTGGGCGTGAAACTAAACGGACGGACACGTTTCTTCTTCTGCTTAAATTTTTCATTTAGTTTAGTTTCAAAAAAGGAGAGAATTTCAAGATTCGAATGTTTTATGGATCATATTCTTCCTACCTCGTTAGCCTCGCCAATTTTCAAATCTTTGGGTGGCCAGTCAAAGTTGAAGAGTTTCTTGCGAGGAACGCTGACGAAGAACAGTCTTTCTTCTAGCTCATCATCCTGAATAACTACAAGAGAAAATATGTTTAAGTGATCAAGATAATGAGCAAATTTAGAAGATTTTCTGCACCAACTGCAATCCTGAGGTAAAATGAAGAAAAACGTCGTAGCGAGATTTCCACCTGCAAGAGCTCTGTAGGATTTCCAGGTCCTTTTAAAGTTCTTTTTTTAAGTTTTTTTTACTGGACTCTAGGGATTGTTGAGATGGCAGCTGATTGGTCCTGAAAGTTCTATCACTTCACAATGAATGACCTTCTACTTCTTTTCAGAGCCAGGATTTAAGAATAATTACGGAAGTGTGCAGCTAAAAACATTCTTTGTAATTCCAGGCCATAATCATACCCTTGAGTACCCATGCTCCCATGCATGTTTGTTGTCGTATGAGTGAGAATGTTCCCACTGACACCTCCGATATGTTCTCTGGGGTCCGAAATAAACTTTTCACTTTCTCGCATGCTTTCGAGGTTTTTTGGCACGCTCTATCACAAAATTGGATCACATCAAGATATACGAGGCACGTTGAACATAAAAGAAACCATCATCGTCGTAAACGAAAGAAACGAATGGTCTAAAGTGGTAAAGTCTACTCTCACGATGAAAGCAATGTGGCGAGAAAAGTTATTTCGATACACATTCCTAAAGTGAGTAAAAGGGGAAGACCAAAGCACCGGCCAAATGCGACAGCGACAAAAGTGATTCGGGCTAACACGAGTAGGGAAGGGGAAAGTAAAGAAAAAATTTTGCAATTCTAGTCGTAGGTCGTAGGTGAGAATGGAGCGAGGATCTGTGTTGAAAGCTTGTGAATATTGGGAAGAGCTTCATTTCATATGAAACAATGCACAAGTCGGAGATCAACTTTCACTCAAAAATTTCCAAAAGAACTAATTTCAGTCGAAAACAAACGTATAGGGTAGAGGTGACGCAAGTCCTTTTGTATCCAATTCCATACAACTGATATCGTTTATGACAACGTATTCTGTGCGTTTAAACACACAAGATTCAATAACAAATAAAAAATTACACGAAAAATTTCGTCACAGATGCGGAGGAGACCACACCAGTTTCACGAAAATGTTATGATATGGGACAATAGCTTGAAAGATGAAAGCAACTGCCACTTGGTGACAATCTTTCGCATGGCAGTAAACGTTAATTGTGTTCTTTAGTACCGCTTCATGTTTTGCTCTCTTTTTTGTTTTGATTTCCTGCATGATCAAGAAAAAATAATTGATCCTCTTCATGTACCCGTGTCTGCTGCTGCTAAAACAAACCATTTTTATTGAGGCTGTTCCAGAAGTGTATTAACTGAAATTACTTTAAGTTTGCCAAAAGCAGACAACTGAACAACTGAATCCAACCAACGGAAAAAAATGAAGAAAATTTTTATGTAGAGCACAACTTAGCTTAGTAACTTGATAACCCATTGCGTGTATTCCGTTTTCCCCTATAATATTGGATTAGATTGTGTCGTTAAGCTCGTATTAGGTATCACTTTGTATACTTCTTCACTACACGTTTTTAATTGAAAATGTAAAAATGTAAAGTGAAAACAATTGTTGGGTGGAATATTAGGTCCGGAAAAGGAAGCGATTGTTGTTGATATTTCATTCGGAATATGGCGGACGAACAAGACTTTTGCGTATTAGTCATTAAATATACAACCAGAAACTATCACTTAAATGAGAACTGCATTGCAATTAGTTGGAACTTAGATCGATTGGATTCATTTTGTTCCCCTTGCAAATAACCTTCGTTTTTTTTTTTAAATTCAGAGATACACGTCCCACATGGCCATGAAAGTCGATCGTATCTGCGACTTTAACAACTTCCCACCAATTATTTGGTCAGAAATTAAGTTTATCGGTTATAAATTACGGCTCATTTATAAATCGAAACAAAATTGCATCAAGGTAAAATTCGACCGAAAGAAAGGAACAAAAAAATTATCCACAAAATTCAACGCACAAAACACGCAAAGGTTATGTTTCTAATACATATATGTAAACGAAAGACATAAATAAACGAGAAGGACTGGGACGGGCGAACACATAATACCTTTTTTTCTTCTTTCAAAAAGTTATATAACATCCTGCCTGAGTGTATGTAAGCGATGCTTATATGTAAATGTGTATTGGATAACGAAAATTATGTAATAAATATTTCAAAATGAAGGTCTATAATTTTCAGGAAAGAGCAGATGATTGGAACATACCATCAGGAAGTTTGGCAAAATAATCTCAAAATCGAAGAATTCTTCGTCTTCGTTTTGTTGTTTTGTTTTAGCTAATTTTCATTTGGATTCATATTTTGAATTAGCTGGGTACAGACTTTTCGCCAGACATATGATATCGAAGCCTTTGGTTACATCTGGTTTTTTCAAATAAATATTTAGCAGTAGAAAGACGTGTGCGTGAATGAAAGAAAGCAAAGGAAACAACATACTGAAGTGGATTGAACAAAGATCACGAGATCGCATATTTGCAAAAAAAAAAAAAAACGAAAATGTTACCACATAAAGGCAGCAGCGCATGCAATGATATAATCTCATGTTATTATTATATAATGGGGAAGGTTTTGTTTGGCATGCAATTTTGCAAAGGATATTTTAAAGTCAAGGACAACGAAGCGTAGCACGTGGAATTGTATAGATTGGAATAATAACGAATTACGTTGGACTCTATACTACAACTTTGTATAGGAATATTTACGGACAAACGGACGACTTTTTCGTTTAAAAAAAATCGTAACGGCCATTCATTCCATACGGCAAGGCCAAGGTTATATATTGAGGAAGTTGTGCCGATCGCCATTGTTTCACTGGGGCCGTATCGCAAATGAAACATGGCGGAGTCGGTAACATGTTTGATCCAAATTACTGAACTGAAATTGTACTAAAATTCTGTACAAGATTTACAGCATAGTTCAGTGAAATTTCAGCGGTGAAGGCCCCAGTGACCGGTTCCAGTTCCGGAAAGTAGTTCCTGTTTACAAAAAGAAAGAAAAGTGATTTGATAAACTATCGAACTAGTTAAACTGCAGTTCGATTATATTGAAAAGCGCGGTTTAGCCGAAGCTTTTAGGAGGCATCGATCCACGTATAACAAACACTCAACATGGTCTTAGGCCAAGGCGTTCAGTTGAAACAAACTTGCTAAATTTGTCGGTAGCAGTACTCCAACTCCATGCCCTTTTACAAAAAGCAGTCGCTCGCCTTGTTCTACGGTGATTTTAAAAATGCACTCGATAAGCTGTGGCAGTGGTAGTTTTGAAAATTAAAGGGTTTCGCATTGGGAAGAAGACAGCAAGATTGCTATTCGAATTTCTTGACGATCGACAGTTTTCCGTTCAAATCAGTGACATCATCGAACCTAAACAGCAACGTTAGGTATTCCAGCAGGAAATACAGCAACGTTAGGAGTTCCAGCAGGACTAATTCTTGATACAACGCTATTTTTGATTGGTATCAATGACAATGTGTCATCCACGCTACTCCACTTCTGTTTGCTGATGGTATAAAATTGACCATGGCAACGAGTTCGATCTGCAGACATCTGCAAACTGACTTTGACAGTCTCATGACCTTGACTGGAAGAAATAGACTTCCGTTTAATATTGGAAATTGTGAAGTTGGACGTTCCAGCTGATCAACAGTTTTTACTCATAACGGATATGGCGCGAAGCATAACCAGAGGGAGACAGTCCATGGGTTAAATCAAAACTATTTCGTCCGTTCGAAATTAGAATTCGCGTCGCGTCGGTGGTTTGGGATTCACTATTCACATCAGAGAAACTACAGTGACGATATCCAATCTGTTCAGAATTTGTGATGTGAGCACTAGGTGACTCTAATCGAATTCCGCCCTATGACTACCTTATGAAGAACAGTGTGGAGAACTAGGACTTAAAAACGGCGTACGGTTTGTTTCATAAAATAATCGACGATGCTAACATTGAACCTAGGTTCATACGAAGGGTACACCATCAATCGGTGAGAAGAGAAAGGCCATTAGTTGAGTTGATCTACGGAACTAGTTAGGGTAATGTGATAAAATGTGATTTTGACTTATCCCTTAGTAGATTAACGTAGCAGAAGCAACTTCCTTCTTTAATATGTTCTGCTTCGCTTTGAATAAGCTCTAAACTGATGAGAACTGCGCTTTTTGTAGTCGTGGCTACTAGAAGCATACGTCCGAGGCCGAAGCAGAGCCTTTGTTCCGGTAGTCTGACTATCAATAATCACTAAACGTGAAATTAGGTGGGAGGGATGAGCAATAGCTATGTTAATGGATTTGCAAGACATCACCCAACCGTCGCGTCGTGACGTGTCGTTTCAATTTCATGTTGTTGCTTGTGTGATATGTTAGCGCTGATTTTTTGTTCAACATTACAACCCTCTGAGTTTCGTATTTATAGAGCAGAAGTACGTAACTGCTGCAAAATAGTTGTTTTGACAAGTGGTACACGGTACACGTCAAAATAACAATTTGGAAGCATGTACATACGTGATGTACTAATATGCAAAGTATGGCAGGCATATTCAGGTTAAAAACACAAACTTTATTTTGTCCCTTAGCACATAATCAATCCCATGTCCTATATAATCGAACGAGACATCATAAATCGTTCGTCGTTGTCTGTAACAGCGTGAATTATTATGTAACATTTGGAACACGCTTTTCTGTATCAGAACGCCCGTAAAATCATTTAAATGTTGATCTGTTAGTTGACTGTTTGATGGATTCATTTTTACACTTCTATTTTCTAACAACTCAACATTTGATTAATCATTAACATTTAACAACTTGTTGCACACGAAATGTGGTTCGTTTAGGTTATAGACAAATGAGTGTTAACGTCATTATCCATTATCATAGACAGACTGAATGAACAATTTAACATGAGAATGAAGTCAGGTTTGACTTTCGTTTAAAGTTTAAACTCGATTGTCTGCACATCAAACTCCTAACATTGAAGACATCATGGTGTCAGGACCATGATTTTCATTAAAATCTAAGGGAAATCAGTCGTACTATCTTAGAGTGATTGGTTTTATAATGTTAGACGCAGTTTTGGTTTAAACTGGCACATGTAGATCCCAAATAGACGACGTCATCCACAACCAACAAACTTGCAGTCTATATCACACTGACTTCTTTGTAAATAGATTATGATGAATAAAATCAAGCGAGAGGTCTTTTTAGCCCCGTACGAAGTACCTATTAGGTTTAATATGCCGTCTGTAACTATCGGAACTCGTGCCGGCCTTTGGGGATCAAATAGATACCGCATCGACAATAAAAAAAGTCCGTCACGTCAATAACTTCAGCAAAGCAAATCCGATTTTAATAAAAGACTGTCCCTGAAATGGAGTCGAAATTGTCAGGTCAAGTTCGAAGATGGGGAAAAAACCATTGAAATTGGGTCACTGGATCGTGAGCTAGAGGCCTAAGAGGTGGGTTGAGTATGTAAATTCAATTTAATTTCACTGACTTTGGTTTCATTTGAAAGTTATGACTAATACCAATCCAGAGAAAAAAGTTTATTGCAATCAGCGGGTCAGGTGGGTCACGTAATAGAGTCCTTGAACTGAGGCCGGTATTCGGTCCTATTTTCTTTGCGAGCAACTCGAGTGAATTTTACTCGAATTTCGTAATTTTGGATTCATTAGAATGGCAAATGAAGTGCGAATGAAGTGTTGATCAAACGAAATTGAAGTTGGGCCCTTAGACTGAGGCCGCCACTCGGCCAGAGCCGTTTTTTATGAATAACTCGAGTAAATTTCATCCGATTTCCATAATTTCTGTTACATTTGAGAGGCCAACGGAGTCCGAATTGTAGATCGGTTAAAAATTCACGGGAATGATGTCACTTGAACGACTACAGCTACATTTAAGGTAGTTTTGATTGATTTCGAGATTTTCGGCTCGGTTTGAGCGGTTCGGTTAGGTCCAAACCGAGCCAACAATTTCGGTTTTTCGGATAACCGGCTCATCTCTAGCTGTGTTTGGTTTTGATTGATGATTTCTTGGCAAAATGTTTTTTTCTTCAAGCTAATGAGGGCTGGGCATGACGCTAGAAGGTGTAACGGTGTTTCTTCATCTTCGTTCTACATTCTTGGGATTGTGATGAGCCTAATCTGTGCATGTGTTTGTTTAAGTTGCAGTGTCCAGTGATACTGCCAATTATGAGGCGGACATCCTTCCTTTATTTGTTCCGGTGATTTGGGCCATTGATTATGGCTCTCGAGTGTTTACAATGTTCTAGATTTTTCCGTTGTTATTCGTGTTTTTCTTAAAGAAGTTCCTGATTATACTTCTTTATGGGCGATAGTTGGACATCAGAGCGTCTGCTACAGTCTTTAGTCCATCCTGTGTATATTTCGGCATTCCATCTAGAATGCTATGTGATAATAAGAAATGGTCGCCGATGTATGTGCTTTATAACACACAAAGCATCAACTTACTTTTTCGATACAAAGAAAATGAGAGCTCTGTATGAATCAAATGCTAGAAAAACCATCGAAAATCATCTGAAATCTTGTGTAAACCACTAACCAACTTTTATTTTACAAATGAAATTTCCAACGAAAATTTTCAACGTCTTATACTTCTTCTAAAATTTAACCGCCTGAATGTAGCCTATTAAAATGATAGAAAACGAAGAAACGTACTGCAGGAAATTCGACTTTGTCGTTTCGCTTGATATATAATCGAAACGAAAAATTGCTGGTATGTTTCGGTCGACTCGTTCATTTTCATACACCATCAGAAATACAGAATGTACGGATTTGCGTTTGACCGCCTTGAAATAGACCATTCTAGCTTAATTAAAAAAGAAGAGTTTTATGACACTACGCACTACGCAGCCATTCTATCAGAAAAACACCAACAACTCAAATTAACGTGTGATTCAAAAACATTTTGAATTTGGGGGGGGGGTTTGCTTTCTTCAACCCTTTTTTGGCTCATAAATTATTTCTAGATATGATTTTTGAAGTGTTCCAACAGATTTAGATAAGATCAATGGCTGTAACTTTATATGTCTATCGTTTTTATCTGCAGATTTATTTTCTCAATGTTCAGAAAAAAATGTTGTTCGTTCGCTATGCGCCGCAGTGTACACAGGTTAATTAAAAAATAGTAATAAAGGGAAAAGGGTTGGGAAAAGCGCAGCAAAAGAAGCGTATCAATTACGGGTGTACTTTTATGTCTCCATTTACAGAAGCATTCATCCGGTGGCTGTTTTACAATATTTTCGCAACGTTCAATAGCTTTTAGGTTCAGCACCGGTAATGATTCAAAGTAATATCACCTCTCCATCCACGTTGCAGCAGATTGCAGTTTTTGTTGTTGGTTTTTTTTTTGTTTCAATTTCAGTTCAGATAACATTTTTGAAAAGGTTAAGCGCCCATCATTTTGGTATGATTTCATTCTCGACCTTTCACTTCACATTTAATTTCTTATTTAACGATAATGTTGTTGCTCGAGCTTAAAGTATGCTTTAATCACGTTCACGACATGATTATGCAATGATGTATAGAACTCAGACTATACTTCAGAAACAACAGAACTTTGTAAGTTTTCGACTGAATTTGTTCAAGTGTGTACAGCAATGAAACGTTTAGAGGGCAGACGACTCAATACACATCGTTTGTGTTATTATTCGAATGAGATGAGGAGTCGGAAATTTCCTACTAGAAACTTGTGTGACATAAGGATGCACTCGAAATTTTTTTGCTCTGTCGCAATGCTAGTTTATTGTAAGTACTCAAAAGAACTGCTCGTAACAAATATTTTATCAAAGTTATAGTTTGGTGATGTCTTGTCCACCGATAACCGCACCTTCAAGCAATTAAAGAAATTATCGCGGGTTGATGATGATTTCGTTATCGCCGATTGCTTTCTTAACGATGACGTTCGTATCGTGGCAGAAACATTGGAGGAAGTCTTAGCATCAATCTTCTCGTTCAAGAACAATAAAACTCCTGGTCCAGACAATATACCAGCGAAACTGCTGAAAATGAGTGGTGAGGAATTAGCGAAGGTGATTTATGAAATTAATCAAGCGACTATGGAACAACGAATCGTTACCTGAAGTTCAGGTTCTGAACAGTGAGATGATTTGCGAAAACTACCGTGAAATAGCTCTGCTTAACACGTCGTACAAGGTTTTTGATCGAGTGCTATTCAGATGGGGTGGGATAATAACAGAGCTCTCTCAATGTTGTTTCCGAAATGATCCAGAAGGGTGAAGAGTAATAAAATGCTCAAAGATTAATCAGATCTCCGAGCACTGGGAATAATTAGTTGACAAAGTATAGCGAATGACAGGCTACGTTGGTACCAGATTATCGATCAGACCGAGGCCAATAAAGTGAAGTAAGATGGTATTGCAGGATGATTGTCACTGGAGTGGGTCATCCCAGTACTGTAAGTTTATATGGAAAAGAAAACTCCTCTGCTCTTTGTCATTACCGAGCCTAATGCTTAAGTCAGTCAGTCAGCCAGAGGACATTACAGTCTCATCACATCCTCAAATAACCGTTCGTAATGACATAAGAGAACGGATAAAGTAGAGATGTGGGTATGAAAGTCTCATTTCCACTTTCTAGTGAAACCATTTCGATATGGAGAACTACAAAATAACTATTTTTCTTGTTAGTTGATTAGAACAGGCCCGGGTTGACTACGAAAGGGCGCGTCGGGCGTTTTGCTCAAAGAGAGTTTAAACTTAGTAGAGGGCGTAAATTCTACTCGCAAGAGGCGTCACTATAAACATTTTGAGTAGAAAACCACATGTGTACAATCGGGTAGCCCCGATCAGCCCATATGGCCAGTGCGGACCTGCATTAAACTCAACATTTTTTGTTGAGATGGTGTCCAGATAATTTGTTAACAAACTGAAAATGAAATTAGAGAACCCCAAAGTCTTTGTCGGTCAGCACCCTAAACACAATTGACAATGTCTGGAATACTCTTGCCGTTCGATCATACTCCATAATTTTAATGCCACAAAGACATTACATTGTCTATGTTCTCCCTTTTTACTATTCATTTGCAATGCAGAATATAAAACCTTATTCAACGTCTTAATTGTGATTTATGTTGTCTAACGAGAAAAGTGTTTCATTGTTTCGTTCAGTAGATAATGATATTGACTACACAAAACACAATTCATATCAACTGAAGAACGAAATTTTCTAAGTGGAAAACGTTTTCTCCAGCCGAAACGTATTGGTGCAAACACATTACACATATTGCTTTTTCTGTACTCCATCAGGGGTGGTGCGTGGGGTGGAGGGTATAAAGACTCTTAGCTCTTAGAGAATTTTGTTGATTTCAAATTTTTGGTTCCCACTTCACTTTACACCATAGGGCTAGAGCCTACATCGTGTTAATATGCGTATTGTTGTAATGATAATGAATGAATGAAAGCGGAAAATAATTATTTTAATCAATCGGGAAAATTGAAAATAAATCAAATTCGTCGTCGTCGTGAAAACGTGAACATTTATACTGATTGTGCGTTGTACAGAAGAAGAAGTGTGTGCAGCAAGAACATAAAAATTGGGGGGCCGATGGAAGCTGATGGGAAGCGGTTTAAGTGTGTCTTTGTAAATTTGTTTCACTGCTGTACTTCCATGTTCTTTATATTGTTTGAGTGTGACCATAAATCTTAAATAGAAATTGCGATTTATGTGCAATGGTTTTCTCTGTATTATTATGCTCTGCATTAGGATAAGAAAATGTTTAAACGGAAAACGCCATAGGAAAAAGGGTAAGTATATCTCTCTCAAATGGGTACAGTATTCTCAGATTCAATTGAACGAAATTTTTGTTTATGGAATTTAACCCATTAAGACTTTCCGACTTTGTGTTTAGCTAAAAATCTTCAGATGAGTTTTCCATTTACATTTTTCAGAATGGTTAAAATTTGCTGACAATGCCGAAAGGGTTATGTACATTCGGAAGATATATCGCAAACGGCATTTTATTGTTATATGCTAAATCGGCAAAAGTGACAATTTTCATTTTCAAGATGTTTTCGGTAGCACCAGTTCAACTGAAGTGAGTCATGTTGATGAATTTATTGAATTCGAATGAAAGCAAATTCGCCCGCACATTTATATTTCAATGCGATATTGAAAGAGTCGAAATTTTGTCTTGGGGAAAAATGCTGACTGTTGTAAAATCATCAAACCGAAATTGATTTTGTTTCAATTTAAAATTAGTTTCTACGGGGTCCGTTCATAAGTTATCATTTTCAGCGATACGTAATTCATGAACGAGCCCCGTTCAAAGAGGTGTGCTAGAAGAAAGATTTTTTCTTGTTCTTAGTCAGGCTCTTGTATCCACTGTTTGAAGCATTTTCCTATTTCCTTTCATTTCAACAACCATCAAAACGAATTATCAACATTGTGGCAATGGATCCCCACATGCTGGTAACTCGTGTTGATGGTTTCAGTCCAACGTCGTTCCATTTTGAAGTTATTCTTTACACGACTCTTAGTTGTTTCACGGTTTGTTCACTTTTCATCTTGTAGCTGAGCCAAGTACAACGTAGCTTAATACAAGCGTATTCAGTTCTATAGCACCTTCTGACACTCCAAATGTGTTCTCGGATTAAGTAGAATCTTTTGCTCATATTAGCTCTGGAAGAACTCATATTGTCGTGTGCCCGATAATCAACGATACTTCTTCCCAGTTTTATTTAGCCCCGTACGAAGTACAGAGTGCTATTCAAACATGGCTACTTCTATGACCTGTCCCGTGACTTACGAAATTTAGCCTTGAAATAGGTCGGAGTCGATGAGATTTTTCATAGAGCAATCTCCATGGAACCTTACCCGGTATACTAGTGATCTTCTTTCAAACATGTCATAAGAAAATATTAATGGATTTCTCTGAGCTCAAGGCCTTAACTGAGCTTAAGTACGGTTCCAAGTACATTTTTGCATAATAATCGAGTAAATTTTAAGCGGAATTTCGTGATTTTGGTTTCATTTGAACGGCAAGTAGTCCGAATTGTATCTCAATTAGAAAAATGATTTCCGAAGGGCTACGTAAGCTAAGTATACCACGGGATCGTGCGGGGTTCCATTGTTCTTGCTCTTAAACAAATGACTATACCGCAGCAGTTACATTGGTTAACGTTTTTGTAAAGACTCAACTTGACGAAATTTATTTCACTCACTCCGCTCTTACGCATTT